>ML263278.1:94574-111938 GCA_005239495.1 Nicotiana undulata | reverse complement strand
CTCGGAGCCTCGGAACACAGATAAGGCTTAGGTTACATAAGATGACCTTTTGGGTCATCACACAAGGAATCGACTATGATGAAACCTTTGCACCTGTGGAAAAACTTAAATCCATCTGAATTCTACTTGTTTTCGCTGCTCACAAAGGATTCAATTTTTTTCAAATGGATGTTAAAAGTGCGTTCCTAAATGGTTATATCTCTGAAGAAGTATACGTGAAGCAACCACCTGGCTTTGCAAATGCCACTTTTCCAAAACATATACACAAGCTGACTAAAGCCCTGTACTGTCTCAAACAAGCTCCTCGAGCATTGTATGAAAGGTTAAGTTCTTTCCTTCTAAATCAAGGTTTCAAATGAGGTAATATCAATACAACCCTTTTTATTAAGCAATCCAATTCAGGTAATCTTATTACTCAAATTTTTGTAGATGACATTATTTTTGGTAGCCCTAACTCTGTTCTTTTGAAGAATTTGCTCTTTCCATGAAAGGAGAATTTGAAATGAGCATGATGGGAGAACTGGCCTTCTTCCTTGGGCTTCAAATCAAGCAGTCCCCTAAAGGGAATTTCAATATCCAAACAATGTATACCAAGGAGCTCATCAAAAAGTTTGGGATGGAAAATGCTAAGGCTATTGGCACCCCAATGAGCCCAACTACCATGCTAGATGAAGACGACAATGGAAAAATGGTTGATGGAACCATGTATAGAGGGATGATTGGATCTCTACTTTATTTAATTGTCAGTCGACCAGATATCATGTTTAGTGTATGTAAACATGCTAGATTTCAGTCGGCTCCTAAAGAATCCCATCTTACTGATGTTAAACAAATTATTAGATATTTAATTGGTACACCTGAGCTAGGACTATGGTATGATCACTCTAACAATTTCTCTCTGAGAGGCATTTCAGATGCTGATTTTGTAGGAGAAAAGATTGATAGGAAGAGTACCAGTAGGACATGTCAATTGTTAGGAAATGCATTAGTATCTTGGCACAACAAGAAACAAAATTGTGTTGCACTATCAACGACTGAGACAGAATACCTAGTTGTTGGAAGCTGCTGTACACAAGTTCTATGGATTATGCACCAACTTCTTGATTATGATTTATCTCTTACATATACTCCCATTTTTTGTGACAACACTAGTGCTATCTGCGTATCTAAGAATTTTGTGCATCATTATAGCAAAGCATATAGAAATTAAACATCATTTTATCCGTGATAATGTAGCAAAAGGTGATATTATTTTAGAATTTATTAGTACTGATTCTCAACTTGCTGATATTTTTACAAAACCTCTTTTGGAAGAAAGATTCTGCCTTCTCCGAAAAAAGATTGGCATTGTGCCAAATTTGTAAATCAAATATTTTCTTGAGTGTTTAATATTTTATTTCCTTACTTATATGTGATCTAATTACTTTTCTGTGAAAGTGTAATTATTGCTAGTACCTCCGATCAGTCACTTCTTAACCATCACTTCCGTCTAAACTTGGACTTCCATAAACCAAGGCGCATCTTCACTCTTCTCAAAATCCTAGATAAAAACCCTATGTCTCCAATACTCCTTTAATTCTCTACCAAACAACCCTTCACACTATGGCCAAAAGAAATTCCACCTCTGCAACCAGACGCAATCGAAGGTTTCAAAAACCTCTTAGCACTAGAGAGCTTGTGGATGTGGAGTCGTCCATTGACTCGGACTTTCTCATAACAGACAACAATAGCAACGAATCATCTTAAAATCCTCATATTAGCTAGAAAAAGGTCGGCAAGAGACCCATGGAGCAAACCCCCAAAAAGGCTGCATGCAAGAAGGGCAAGGTGGAACGCTTGGAATATGGTACTGGGGACAAGTTAATCTTCTATGGCTCCAGTGAAAAGGCAAGGTTTGAGCCCTACAAGTAAAAATCCATGGGTTATGGACGCTCTGTAAGTCTCTCTCTTATGAAAAGCCTTCATTGTGATGTGACTGCAATTTTCGATTTTCAGCACCTTTCCTCTTTATTTGACACCCTTGGAAACTCCACGTATGAAGAACCTGTTAGAATGTTTTATGTAAATCTTTTTGTGAATGATAAATATGATTTTGAATATATGGTTTTAGGTACTAGAATTGTTTTGGAATCCTACCAATTTGAAAAGATATTTTCCGCCAATTTTAGCGGGTATGATGTGTTTGTCCAAAATTCTTGGTCCAAAGACTTTGAAGTGTCCTTTGATGAAGCAAAACAAATTCTGTCTGATAACCATCCTGACATTGGCCACAAAAATCTTAATTTTGAACACCATGTCTTGGTCCACAATATTGCCACTGCTCTCCTTCCTAGATCTGGGTACCTTAGCTCTTTGTCCACTAGAGATGTCTTTGTCCTCTACTGTCTGGTTAATAATAAACATATTGATTGATTTGTGTGGATTTTTCAATATATTCTTGAGAGTATCAGGGATATATCCTCCTCTGATTCATGTCTGACCTATGGTCTTCTCATCTCTCATATTCTGGAAGTCAAGAAAGTAGACTTGGCACCCTTTACACACAAGTACATCTCCAGTACTTATGATAAGACAAATGTTTCTATGATGGGGTACACTCTGGGTGATGATGGATGGATTAAGCGATCCAAGGTTGAAAGTGCTCCAACGACAGTTGAATTCCAAACTGATCAACCAGCTTCTCACTCGACTACCTCTCAAAATCTTCAACAAATTCAACATTACCTTGATTGAGTCAAACTGCTACTTGTGGAGATAAAAGAACAGGTAGATAAAATCAGGGACGTCACTAAGGAGACATGTACTTATATGGCCAAGCTTAGGATGGACATGGGAGCTACACGGAGACAAGGAACCAGGGCTTTCAATTCCATGAGTGAAAAAATGGAAAAACTCGTCAAGGACGTTTTTAATTCCTATGACTCCTTCTACACCAAAGTGATCAACACCCTGAAATACTTCTTGGGAAGAAGTTAATACCTCTGGATGTGCTGTTATGACAAACAATTTTTCTTGCTTATGCTTATTATTGTCGGTGGTTTCTATCAGACAATGTTTTTGATTGGGTATGTACTAACTAAGCCTCTACTGAAGGCTCTACTGCCCTAACCACCTTATTAGTATGTACATTATATTCTATATTTCTCTATGTGCGTCTATTTCCTTTTTGATTGATGTCAAAAGGGGAGAAAACTGTGAGTAAACACCATCAGGGGGAGACGGGAACAACATAATCTCAGGGGGAGCAACACAACTCAGGGGGAGCAACTTCTTAAAAGGAAAGTATCTTAAATAAATTACTATGTTTACTCCTTCTTGATTGTCATCATAAAAAAAGGGGAGATTGATAGGTTTAAGTTTAAGTTTCAATGATGACAATATTATCTTATGTTATATTTGCAGGACAAACAAAAAGGAAAGAATGGAGATGCTCAACAAGATGCAATTGTTATAGGATTCGAAATAGAAAATAAAGAAAGAATGAAGATGTTGATGCTACATTAATGGTCAGAGAAGCAGATTGACTCGTCCTCAATCAAGGGAAATCAGATTGCCAGTCATGGATACTTAAATTAAGAAGATCGCCAGCAATTATTACGTGTCCAGAATTAAGCTCACTCCATGTGTAAATTACTCCTCAATTCAAGTTGTGACAAGGAAAGTCACAATAGAATCTGGGCTCTTCAAAGAGAAAGATTCAAAGAGGCACCCCTTGGGTCAAATCCCTTAAACAAAGATAGTGTGCCTCTTATTTCGCTGAAGACTCAATGGCTCTTTTCTCTCTTATAAGAAGGCTGATACTTTCAAGAAGAATATTTGTGCAACTACACACATTGTATTCTAAGTCTATCTACTTCTTAGTTCAAACACTGTAATCCTTAGTTATCAGTGTCTCAAAAGATAGAGAGATAAAGAACACAAAAGAGAGTTGTGGCAATTATTCAGAACTCGAGTGTTGATACTGTTCGTTGGTGGTGAACGCGTTAAAACCATATGTATTGTAACTTTTTCAAATATATTAAGGGAATCCCTATGACCCAAGGGAAACTGGATTTTACTACCACAACGGTGCCAAACCAGTATAATTCACTGTGCAATATTTACTTTTCTTTACTGCTTACTTTCATTATGCACTGTGGTCAGTCAACTAATACTTGTGTTAGTCGACTAAATTTTAAATAGTCAATAATTCACCCCCCCCCCACCCCTCCTTGTACTTTCATACATTGCGATAGTCAAGCGATAATAGGCAGGGTAGGGAGTGTTATGTATAACGGAAAATCTCATCATATACAACGGAGACACAATACAATTAGACAACTACTCTCTAGTGGTGTTCTCACGATTGACTACGTAAAGTCAAGAGTTAACGTGTTGGATGCACTTACAAAAGGCATATCTTGAGAGGCAGTTGAAAGATTATCAAAGGGAATGGGCTTAAGGACCATGACAAGCCATCATGGCGGTAACTCTACCTAGCAGACTGGAGATCCCAAGTGATATGTTCAAAGAGATCAAACAAAGTTATGAATGATGGTTCAACATTGTCAAATAACTCAACACATTCTTGTGATGAAGAAAATGTTCATAAATCGAGGTAAAACATTAAGACTTTTTGATGAGACAATAAAGCTTAAAACCTTTTTATGATTTACTAAGTCTGGAAGGATATGACCAGATAGTGTGTCTATAGGATTACATTTATAAATCACCTATGTGAGTGTGAAGTGTAAGCCGCTTCAAGGGGAATGAAAATGAAGGCCCATTCCTTAAGCACTCATAAGAACAGGCGATGTTCATGGTTTAAACGAACAAAACCGTGAGAACCATAGATGGTTAACGGTTGATTGTGTGACTTATGTTTTCTAGGTATACAATAAAGCTCGAAGGTTCAAAGATATCAAATCTACCGAATGACCGAGTATATCTGATAAGAGTAAACTATGAAAAGTTCAAAGGGAAACCTACTTATCCAGATGCAATTAATCCTTGCATGTAAAAGACACACTCTTCCGTGCATTCCTTTGTCTTATAGACATTCCCCATTCATGTGGGGGATTGTTGGAGTTATAGACATTTCCTATTTGAGAACGTTTATTGTTTCATCATTTATAACAATAATACATATTGAATAACAAATCCCAAATGATGTGAAAATTTGTAAAATAACTTAATATAACAAAAAATAAATATATCTACAAATTAAAACCTCAAAAATGAATTGAAAAGGTGGAAAATGTGGTTTGCCTCGTATGAAGTGTTGCATTTAACATCGTTGCACGACGTGTACCAACTTCACTACTTTTGTTCCACATTGAGCTTATGAATTGGACCGATGTAAGGGGTAAAATAAGTTTATAACAAATGGTTTAATGGTAACACTACACGTGGAACCTATGGTAGGAAAAAGTCAAGTCAAGTAACGGCAGTACCAGATACAATAAATACAACCGACATCAAGTAAATTTTGAAGGGAACACAGTCAATGGGAGAAGGTCGAGTATTTGTCATCGGATAGAATTTAATGAGAAAATATTCTTTAACCTTAAATGAGAGACCATTACAGAGAGTATTTGCATCATGGCCTGCCATTACATGCTCATCAATGGATGTTTTATTATCATTTAAGAGGAGTTTGATCCTAGGGTCGTGTTTCCCTAGGTAAAGTTATAAATAGCAAGCTTATCAACCATTTTAGGGACGAAATACTTTTTGCACACTAAAGCTTTATATCGTTATGTTTGCTCTCAATTAACAACTTTGCTTACATTTTGTTGCTACATTCTTTTTTGCTCTAGGAAACATTACATTCGGAGCCAGACTTGTCATCTCTTTCAATTTCAATTTGTCAATCTTAGCATTTATTTGATCTTTTTATCATTTTTGAATCGTAGCTTTATAAAATTGAAAATCACATCTTCGCAATATATAACTTATTTGCATACGGTATAAACCGGGCTCGTCTATGAAATGGTAGATCGGGCTCGGACATGGTAGATCGGGCTCAGAACACAAGGGACTGAAGATCGACCCAGTCCCCACCGGGCTCGAACCCGAGATTAGAATGTCCGTCCACGAGAACATTGAGTCCGTGATCTCGGAATTGACCTTGACCCCGAACGAACTCGAGGAAACATTGCCAGTCTAACGGACAAAAGACCAAAAAATGGGAGGGCTAAATCCTTAACTTGTCGGATATTACGGAGGGAATCTCAGCACGTATCAATAAGGAATCGAAAAATCAACGAATCAGGATATTTTAACCTTTTATAAAATTATACCTAAAGTATGACTCTCCTACTACATAAAGGGGGTCTGATCACTTGTAAAACATGTTGTAACATGCATTCCAAAGCAATATGTTATTTTTTTCTTTTCAATTGTCTTGTTACTAATAAAAGTTCATCCAAATCAAGAGTAGTCAACCTCCTAAGGCTGTAACTGTTCAATTCGTGTGATTTGAATTTATTTTTATTATTTTTTATTTCAATTGCAATTCAATTCATCGCTTTGTGTCAAGTCAATCAATGTATCATTAAAACCACTTCAAATTCAATTGTTATCCGATTTTAAGGGTAAACATCTTGGCGCCCACCACATGACTAAGGATAATAGTGGTTATTTGATACAAATTTCCATAACATACACTATTTTACACTTGTTCTTTGAAGTGTCTCTGATTTCAGGTTATAACTAAAATGTCAAACTTTCAATCAGCACCCCTACATGTTAACAATGAATATGACCACCATTGTGAAAACAAAAGCGTAGCACCCGGAGACGAGGTGGCCCAAGTCGACCTCAGTGGAGTCCCGGCTGCAGATTCGATCGACAGCTCACATATGGCTATCAACGCAAATATGCCCACCGATCATGAGGATAACGTCTGCAGAGATGTTCGATAGGTTGCACAAAGCACACACGATGGCGTATATTGTGGAATCAACTTGTGTGTTCTCTTCAAAATGTTACAGGATCAACAGACGGCGATAGCCCAACTCCAGAACCAGAGCCGCGCGCTGAGTAGGATTGAGCTAAAACCATCCCCGGAAGTTGTCCATAGAGATAAACCGGCCTCAAAGAGACCGAATGAGAATGAGTCGGGAACTAACCCGGTAATCATGAAAATGGTCGAAGAACTAACGAAACAGATAGAGTCGGGGGAGAAGAAAATCGAGGCAAACAATAAGATGGTGGAAACCTATAATTCAAGGGTTGATCAAATCCCATAAGCGCCACCGATATTTAAGGGCATGGACTCTAAAATGTTTGTGCAAAAACCTTTTCATCTGAACATAGCTCCCAAGACGATCCATAAGAAGTTCCGCATGCCCGAGATTCCTAAGTACAACGGAATGACCAACCTAAACGAGCATGTTACCTCTTACACATGTGCCATCAAAGGGAATGACTAGGAGGACGATGAGATTGAATCTGTCTTGCTGAAGAAATTCAAAGAGACCCTATCAAAAGGAGATATGATATGGTATCACAACTTACCTCTAAATCTATTGAATTATTTGATATGCTTGCAGATTCTTTCGTGAAAGCACACACCGGGGCTATCAATGTAGAGACTAGAAAGTCGAACCTGTTCAAAGTACAACAGAAGGATAATGAAATGCTCAGAGAATTCGTATCCCGGTTTCAAATAGAACGGATGGATCTGCCACTGGTCGCTGATGATTGGGATGTTCAAGATTTCAACCAAGGAATCAATGTTCGAAGCTCGGTGGCTTCACAACAGTTGAAGCAAAATCTGATAGAGTACCCAGCTGTTACTTGGGGTGATGTGCATAACAGATATCAATCAAAATTAGAGTCGAAGATGATCAGCTTGGGGATCCTTCAGGGTCCGTTTATCTTGTCAGACCCAACGATAGAGTCAAGAGAGATATCGATCGTGAACCTAAGTCAAAGACGGATTGATATCATCCATATAATGGAGATCAAATAAGTAGTGGGTCCGAACGGAAATCTATGCAAAATGAAAGGAGAAATGATCGAGGTCAGAGCACTCGGGGACTCATGAGCAAGAACGGTTTCGACAGGCCTATCGGGCCTAAAGAAACACCAAGGTTATCAGAATGTAACTTTAGTGTTGATGTTGCTGCCATTGTATCAGCTATCAGACGCATCTAGGATACCAAATGGGTTCGATCTCTAAAATCCGATCCAGCCCAAAGGGATCCTAACCAAATGTGCAAATGTCATGGCATTCACGACCATAAAACAAAGGATTGCCGATAGTTTCGGGAAGAAGTAGCCCGGATATACAACAACAGATACTTTGAGAATTTCTGAGCGACCTAGCCAAGAATCATTTCAGAAATAGGTATTCTAGCAAACAGACCAAACAAGAGGAATCTCAACACGTCATTCACATGATCATCGGTGGAATCGATGTCCCTCAAGAACTGATGTTAAAGCGCACCAAAGTGTCCATCACAAAATAAAAACGAGCTCGAGATTACATATCAGAAAGAACCTTATCTTTCAACGACGAGGACGTAGAAGGTATCGTGCAGCCCCACTACGATGCGCTAGTAATATCTGTACTCATCTATTAATCTCGAGTTAAGTGTGTGTTAATTGATACAGGTAGCTCGGCCAACATCATCCGGTCTAGAGTCGTAGAGCAACTCGATCTACATGATCAAATAGTACCTGCAGTCATAGTTCTGAACGGATTCAACATGGCATATGAAACCACTAAAGGGGAGATAACATTACTAGTGAATGCCGTCGAGACCATCGATGAGGCCAAGTTTTATGTGATCGAAGGAGACATGATGTACAATGTATCGCGCCCCCGTTTTTCCTCGCAGGGTCCGGCTTTCGACATTTTGGGACAACTCCCTTCCTCATGGGACGGGGTATGGGATTTGAAGAGTCGCCACCTAACAGATTAAGGTGCGTTGGGGCACCTAAAGCAAATAACTCGTGAAACTAGTTTACATCACCAGAGATTGGGTAAGGGCTCGAAATTACCTTGAGGTGAAGGTGTTAGGCACCCCTCGAGGTCCACAATGATGGGTCCCGGTCAAACTCAATTTAAGCGAATTAGTCTTTAAAGGGAAAATAAAATAGTTTAAAACAAACAGATATTTCTTACAACAGGAATTAAAAGGGGTCCTACGTTTTTTAGCCTATAGGATCGTTTCCATGCAATAATCGGTAACCTTCCCCAAATTGAGGTGTTACGCGTAGTATTAGCGCACATGTCATCATCTCCTTTACTACCCAATTACTACCTTTCAGTTATTACCTAAACAATATAATCACTTCTAGTGTGTGCCTTATGCGTGCACTACTCGTCCCTTGCCTATGGTCATGGAGGTGTTTAGGACCTCTTATTTTGGGTAGTTCTAGACTCACCTATGTTGCTTAAAAGGAGAAAACTAAGCAACAAACAAAAGTCACGTAGGAATGTCGCATAAGGGGCAATTAAGGGGGCTCATGTTAACCTCCACAAATAGGCAAACAAATGCACGCTATTCAAACAAGCAATTTTTAATGATTTAGGGTCCTATAGGGAGGATATCTAAATAAGCGCAAATAGAATATATAACAGTTTTATTAAAGTGAGGCAGCGAGTACCTATCAGTTTGCCTACTGATTTTTGTTACTTACTCTGAATCTGGGCACGTTTCAAGCAGCAAGAAATCACAATTTTAAACTCAGAATTCTTACTTATCCTACAGGATTGCCTATGTGATAATTGGGCAGAATCCTATAGACATGGTATCTAAGAGGTAAAACAACTATTGATTTTAACAGGCAGATCTTATCATTTAGATCCTATAGGCATGCTTCTAAGTGCTGAAACTAGTTACAAGTGTTACCTATAGACATGGTATCTAAATGCATACACTAATTTTTACACTTATTTCCTATAGGCATGATGTCTAAGTGTTAAAACTGATTTATATGTATTTCATATATACATGGTATCTAAATGCAGAAACTGATTTTTTCACTTAATTCCTATAGGCACGATGTCTAGGTGTTAAGACTGATTTAATATGTATTACCTATAGGCATGATATCTAATTGTTGAAACTGATTTTACACATTCTCTATAGGAATGATATCTAAGCGGGTAAAGGCGTTAACCAGTTGCCAAGCAAGTTCAATAAAGAAGATCCTAGAGACATGATCTCTAATGCACATATGGAGATTTAAAAATATGGTTCTTGATGCAGAATTGACAAAACTAACTAGAAGCAGGATTTCTAGGATGCAAAGTGTGAAAATTCAGGATTACAAATAATTAGATAAGTCCTATAGGCATGATTTCTAACGGTTTGCACATAAGGAATCACAACAACCTACATGCATGATTTCTACCCGAATTTGATAAAAGATATATAAAATTCCCTCCCCTACATTTACTAATAACCCCATATCTATTTTTACAAAGGTTATTACATTATTACAGATCAATATGAATGAATTAAAAAAAGCTATTTATAACATTATAGGGAGCCTTGGAAGGCCAAACGTCAACCTGGAAGCTAGGACTTCAAGCAAGTCTGATGTCCACAGGTAGTCCGTAATACAAAACATGGGCTTCTGGTGTGTCAAAGTTCCCAAGAGCCTCAAGGACTGATGTTCTATACGTCAATACCACACAAGAGGGGGGGGTGATTTGTTTGGTGTCCAATTTTCGTGTGCACTAGTTATAGAAGGACCGGGTTCTTCTACATGTTCCAACTCCTACAATTTGCGGAATAATAATTGCAAAAATAAAAGAACACTAAACTTTTACATGGAAAACACCTGGCTCAAAAGGTAAAAAAAACCACGACCTACTTCCTAGTAGGATTTTCCCAAATCTTCACTAAATCAATGAGCCAAACAGCATTTACAAAATAAACTCTTTTTAAAACCTAAGGACTAACTCTAATCCCCTTGTGGCAAACTAGCCTCTAGATATTTGTGACAAACTTCAAGTTATAACTTGAACACTCAGTACCTATTACAATTGCTTCTAGATAAAACTGAAAGGTACAATTTGTAATCGTATACTACAATAAAATATACTAAAAGACAACAGTTGGAATTGGTTCTTATAGTTGGTTCAAGTAGCTTCAGAGTCACACAGTCAATTCTCACACGAACTGCTTGCAAAAGTGCTTTGGTAGTTTTGCTCTCAATTCTTGTTTTGCTTCTGTGTTTGTGCGTGCCTGTACAGGATGAACACTGAACAATATATAGGATTAGTAGACAAAGAGATTCACTAGAATTCGGATGCTACTCTTCCTTGGTGGAAGAGTTCTAGTTGATCTCAACTCCCTAAATCCTCCCTAATCTTGATTCTGTTCTTACTGAATAAGGATTCGATCTCCTTATCAATTTGCAACCTTTTCGATCAGGAGATATCTCTTTAGATCACAGATTTCGTTTATCTCCTGCTTGTGCACCTCACGTGCCCTTAACTCTGCATGTGTCGATGTCTCCAATGATGGACCTGGTTCAACTCTGAGTTCCATTGTCAATCTTCAAAATCATTCAGCTTCTTAATCCAACAAATTCCCCCTTTTTGATGATGACAAACTCTGTGCTTAGGCATGTAATCACTTTAATCCAACATTGACACTTTTTAGAGTATTAAACATTTATCATAAAGAACCAGGTTCATTAGGTTATAAATATCACATTTTTTAATATGGCACATATTCCCCCTTTTGACATCATCGAAAAGTTGTAAAATGTCTGAATTACCAGATTTATAAGAAGTACTCATGGCCACTGGGGAAACTGCATGTGCAAACATAGATTAATCATCAATAGTTAACCAAGAATGCAAACTATCAAAGAAAATGAGACAAAACAAATAAGAGCAGAAACAGCAAAATCCACTGATAAAAGGATAGTTCAGCCACCAAACACACAAAGAAATAAAAGCAGTTACAATCATGAGCAAAAGATAGAAAACAACTGTCCCGAATTTGGGTCATAGAAGGGTGAAGACAGGTCACTGGACACCTAAGGCTGGGAAGGGGTGGAGGTTGGGTTCTTTTCTTGGAGAAGGGAGAGCATATTTTGAATATTCCCTTGATTCTTCTCCCTTTATTTGGCCAGTTCAGTTTTGAGAGTATCTCTCTCAGCCTCAACCTCTGCAAGGCAAGAATTTCAGCATCCTTAACCCCACATTCTTGTACAAGTGCCCTGACCTTGCTGTTCACAGGCAATTTTCTGGATGAACCAGGTTCATTGTCTGGAACATTCACAATATAGTCACATGCCCGAAGCGTGTTCTTCCCAAAATTGTCCTTGACAGTGGCCATTTCTGCCTTCTTCAGGGGCACTTTGAAGTGAGCCAGCACAGTCGTTAGGAGGAAACCATATGGGATGGTATGTGCCTTGGATCCATTTACCACCTTGTCCAACAACTGAATAATGAAATAGGGCCACTTGATTTGCCTTCCACTGTCCAAGCACTTCATGAGGGTTAAAACCATATAGTTTGCTATGTGTCTTATCTATTGCCTGGGCAGTACGCATTTGTTGATGAACTCAAACACCACCTTGTGTTGGGGCTTCATCTCGCTTTTGTACACAGCCCTTGGTTCCACCTCTTCAGCGTTGTCACGAAACCTTCTAGTAATTTGTAGTGTAGACGGAAGACCATCCAGGCTGGGCCACTTCTGCCTTGTATAATCATCATAACCTTCATAAGGTATCCCAAGTATTTCGCCCAGCTCTATGGCATCAGAGGTGATTTTGGTCCCCTTGACCTGTATGGAAACCCTGCCATCGTTGACCTCAGCATTTTCCATGAACTCCACAATCTCACTTCTAGCCAGCATGCCATCTAACTGAAGGACCATGTCCTTCTAGCTCTGTACTTCCAAAGTGTCCAATAGGTAAACCGTGCCAGACTCTTCCAGATCCTTCAACAGTCTCCCCTTTAGAATTGTTCGCTTCCCAAATTTTGTCAAATTGTCTTTCTCTCCACTAGACTCCTCTGCTTCTTCACCACTTCAATCTTCCTCTTCATCAATTTGAACCTTCTTGGATTCAGTGTAGACCTAGTCCTCTTGGCAACTGTTGAGGGTGTAGCAGACACGGATGCAGACTTCTTGGAAGAAGTCTTGGCTTTATTGGGTTTGGGTGTCTGAACCTTAACATCTTCCATTTGTTCTTCTTGATGGACCAGGTCCATCTCCTCAACCTCAACAGCCTCTACAGACTCAAACATTTTTGCCATCCCTTTTTCAGCTCTCTTTCTCTTACTCTCCTTCAAAGCGTTATGCAACTCTTTTTCACTCTCCCTAATTGCACTCCTTGTAGTATGTCCTCTAGGAATGGAAGTTTCAGCATAGGGAATGGATTTTCTCTTCTTACTCGCCACTGGAGTTTCAGCCTTCTTAGTCTTGGGTGTCCTCTTCTTTTTGGGTTTATAACTCTCCCCTAACTTTCTCATATGGTCAACCAAGATTTCTTCAATGGATGAACCAGGTTTATCGGTAGCATGTCGAATATTTTCTAACCCCTCAGCAGCCTCTCCTGAGTTACTTCCCCCTAAATCATTGGCTCTTTCTTCAACTTCCACTGGAGCAGTACCACAAACTACCAATGGAGTACCTTCTACCCCTATCCCCCTCACAGTACTTCCTCCTCCCTCTCTCTCATTTTCTTTCACAATTTTATTTTTACCACCTCTTCATCTCCTATCAGGAATTTCCACATCCACCACAGACCCAATCAGAACAAACCTATTTTCAGAAATGACAGGTGCAGACCCAGACCTAGTTTTAGGAGTTGATGATACATGTTTAGAATCAGATGAACTAGTTGTTTCCCCCCTCAGTCGCTGACTTCAATGAGTCATTGGAGTTCTCAGATTCTTGAGCCTGGCTGGCTTGAAGCTTAGCATTTAATTTCTTAGCTAGAGAGCCAGTAGCCACTATTTTTTCTGGCGAGCATTTTGATACGTCTTCTCCTAGCTTCTGGATTAGGACTAGGTTGAACACCGGGGGTGAGTGGAGGAGACGGAACAAGATTGTTTTGAGGGGTGGTGGGATGGGATTGAGATAGGGTAGAAGAAGTATCATCTTTCTTAAACATGTTCCTCCTTCAACACTCTTATCTGTTCATCTTTCTTAACTCATCCTTTAGTCTGCCCACATGTTCTTCTAATATGAGTTGAGAGTTGTCAGTTGTCTTCTTACTGGTTCCTAATTTCAGTTTTAAATTTTCAGATTTTAACTCTAGGATATTTGTTTCAAGTGGATGAACCTGGTTCTTCAGAGCAGTGTTTTCACTCATAGATTCACTTACTTTGAGCTCCAGGTTCTTACACTTTGCTTTTAACATTACATACTCCTTAGACAGTTGTTCCTTCTCTTTATTTATTTCTTCAGAATCATCAATAAAGTCAAGTAATAATTCAGAGAGTTTTTCTTTAGATAGGAACTTAATCTTATTTTTGAGATGAGATATACTTACCTCTAATTCCTTATCTGATTCACCAATAGCCATGAGCGCTTGTTCATCTCCATCTTCATCATCCGATTCTTCATCTGAGCTTTCTCCCCAAGCAGCAACCATAGCTTTTGTTGATGTTTTGTTAGGATGAATCAGTTCCTTCTTCCGGTTCCTTCTTTCAGATCTTTCCCTTTTCCATTCCACTTTCTACTGAGGACAGTTCTTGATGTGATGATCAATTTTTCCACATTTGTAGCATCCCTCGTTGGTGGGTTTTTCCGGATCCTTTGCCTTGTTGTAGTTTCCACCTCTTGAGATTCCCTTTTTCCTAATGAGATAGTTTCTGAATTCCTTGGTGATCATAGCCATCTCATCTTCCTCCAGTTCTGCTACTTCAGTGATTCTCAGTGCCAGACTTCTTTCCTTTTTGGGAGCATCCATCTTCATTGTCTACTTTCTAAGTTCGTAGGCAGTGAGATTACCAATTAGCTCATCCAACCTGAGGGTTGCCATGTTCTTGGATTCCGGAATAACAGTGATCTTACTCTCCGAAGAGATTGGCAAAACCCTTGTCAAAATCTTTTCAACCTTGTCTTCTTCAAGAATAATCCTTCCGAGAGATTTTTGTTCATTTTTCAGAGTAGTGAACCTAGTATACATCTCTTGGATGGTCTCTCCTTCCTTCATCGAGAAATTCTCATATTGATATTATAGTAATGTACCTCTGGATCTTTTTACTTGTGCAGTTCCTTTTTCATAGTGGCCAAGGGGCCGTCAGTGACTATGTCCCATAGTTCATAGTCTTCTCCAATTAAGTGATCATTCATCATGTTTTTCCACCAGGAGTAGTACAGGTCGTTGAAGAGTGGTGGCCTAGCACTTGATTTTCCTTCCCAGTTCCCAAGTGGTTCACTCATATTGTTCTTTTCCTAAGGTGTTAGCCTCTTCAAGGATAACCTGCTCTGATACCAATTGATGTTCTATACGTCAATACCACACAAGAGGGGGGATGATTTGTGTGGTGTCCAATTTTCGCGCGCACTAGTTATAGAAGGACCAAGTTCTTCTACATGTTCCAACTCCTACAGTTTGCGGAATAATAATTGCAGAAATAAAGGAACACTAAAATTTTACATGGAAAACACCTGGCTCAAAAGGTGAAAAACCCACGACCTACTTCCCCGTAGGATTTTCCCGAACTCTTCACTAAATCAATGAGTCAAACAACATTTACAAAATAAACTCTTTTGTAAACCTTAGGACTAACTCTAATCCCCTTGTGGCAAACTAGCCTCTAGATATTTGCGACAAACTTCAAGTTAAATATAACTTGAACACTCAGTACCTATTACAATTGCTTCTAGATAAAGTTGAAAGGTACAATTTGTAATCACATACTACAAATAAACTAGACTAAAAGACAACAGATGGAACTGGTTCTTCTAGCTGGTTCAAGTAGCTTCAGAATCGCACACTCAATTCTCACACGATCTGCTTGCAAAATTGCTTTGGTAATTTTTCTATCAATTCTTGTATTTCATCTGAGTTTGTGCGTGCCTGTACAGGAAGAACACTGAACAATATATAGGATTAGTAGACAAAGAGATACACTAGAACTCGGATGCTACTCTTCCTTGGTGGAAGAGTTCTAGTTGATCTCAACTCCCTAAATCCTCCCTTATCTTGATTATGTTCTTACTGAATAAGGAGTCCATCTCCTTATCACTTTGCAACCTTTTTGATAAGGAGATATCTCTTAATATCACAAATTTCGTTTATCTCTTGCTTGTGCACATCACGTGCCCTTAACTCTGCATGTGTCTATGTCTCCAGTGATGGACCTGGTTCAACTCTGAGTTCCATTGTCAATCTTCAAAACCATTCAGCTTTTTGATCCAACAAGGACCCGGGAAATGCTCATACCAGAAACTTTCAAAGAAAGTAGTTTTGTAACATATTGGAAGACTAACCCCAGTGTGTCAGAGTTCGTAGAAGTCTCATGGACCCTAGGCAGTGCTTACATTGGGGGTGGAAGGACCCTATATAGCTAAGAGTAAGAGTTTTAAAACAGTTGTGAGCGCCTAATTTTTGCCCTACATGGAAGTTACTCCTAAAAAAGTAACCAAAAAATAATTTTAGTAAATAAATAGCCTAGCCACACAAGAAATGGAATTTGAATTAAAATTTGAGTTAGAGTGGTTAGTATTGCAAAAATTAAAGAAGGGAAATACGAGGTTAGTTTTTGTAAAAACTAGGCTAAAAATGCACAATAGGTTTAAAAATATGTAAATAATTAGATAATTAGGCCAAATGTCAATAGTTAAGCGACCGTGCTAGAACCACGGAATCCGGAAATGCTTAACACCTTCTCCCGGGTTAACAAAATTCCTTACCCAGATTTCTGCTTCGCAAACATTTTTAAACAGAGTCAAAAATCTCCTCGGTTTGGGATTTCAATAAATGGTATCCCGAAACACCATAAAAATTCGGGTGGCGACTCTAAAATCAATAAACAAATCCCAAAATCGAATAATGTCACTTTAATTGGAAACACTCCCTAATCCATCCGTACCGGAGGAAAAAGGAGGTGTGACAGCTCTGGCAACTTTGCTGGGGAGAAGAATCCAGAATCTCTCGTTCAGGGTTCATAGAACTCGAGCTTAGAATAACTGCGATACTTGGCTTTCCTTATTATCTGATTTTTACATGTTGAACCTAATGTGCTAAATGCCGCTTTTTACCGCTTTGATATTATCTGAACTTATATAAATTGTGTTGAAACCCTCTTCTCTCCGAGTCTTCTAAATCATCTGGGAAGTGTGCACTTCGTGTGACTTCTTTTCTATTATAGTCATATCCAAATTTTAGAACGAGGTTCGGACAAGTTGCAAAGTCGGTAAAGCTTCTGTATTCCCGGTACACTGCCCC
>ML263278.1:0-94457 GCA_005239495.1 Nicotiana undulata | reverse complement strand
CCCCCCCCCCCCTCCGGCTCGAGCTGTCCATTTGGATAAGCCTGGTCTAGAATAAAATCCTAGGATTTAAACTTAGAATAACATAACCCCCATGCCGGATCCTTCGTAGGAATGATTATTTGTATCATGTGCATTTGGCTTAGGGGACTCAACACAGGTGTTGGGTCCGTCTAGGACAGGTGAACCCGAAATAAAAGACCATCCTGATGCATCTTACCTACTATGTGTACATTATTTTGTTTCGGCTTGAATGTTGACCGGCTTCTAGAATAGGAAAGAAAATAAAAAAAAATAAGAAAAAAAGAGTGAGAGGTAGGTATTCGAAATATGAAAATCTGTCTAAAAAAAAAAGAGGAAAGAAAAAAAATGAATGTTTTCAAAAACCATGTTTCCCCGGTTCCGTCAAAACTGACAGAACTACGGGGGTCTGATTCTCACCGGATGTGAAATACATAGGCAAACCTCATCGGTTCCAGCCCCTATTTTTAAAAAATCCAAAAATATTTTCCTTTAATCCCTTATTTGGAAGTCTTTCTTTAGAAAATTTCAAATAAAAATTTTTAACCAAAAATATTTTTTTAGAAGTCTTTCATTTCAAAAAAAGAAGACAAATCAAATCAAAATCCAAAAAAAATATTTTCTACCTTTTTCCAGAAGTCCTTTTCCAAAAAATTCAAAACAATAAATCAAAATTTCAAAAAAAAAATCTTTTATCTTTGAAGTCTTTCATTAAAAAAAATCAATCAAATCCAAAATATATTTTTCCCTTTTTCAGAAGTATTTATCCCAAAAAAAAAAAGAGCTCATAAAACAAAAAAGAAAAAAATAATTCCTTTTCTTCTTTAGAAAATTTCTTTCGCAAATGTCATTAAAAATTAAAAAGTTGAAGTCCAAAGATATTTTTGCTTTTCTTCAAGAAATTTGCTCTCGAAAAAAAAACTCGGAATAATTAAAATATTTTCTTTGTAGAAGTCTTCAAAAAAGAAAAGGAAGAAAATCCATTCAAAGTACGAAAAAACAAAAACAAACATTTTTCTTTACCTTTTAGAAGTCTTTTTCTCAAAAAATGCAAAAAAAAAAATCTAAAAAGATATTCTCTTTATTATTTGGCAGTCTTTCTTCTAAAAAGTTAAAAAATATATATAAGAAACGAAAATCAAAAGAAAAAGTTATTCTTTTTCTCCTTTAGATAATCTTTCTTTAATGTCCCTCTTTCGAAAATTTAGGGCAACACTCAAAATCCAAAAATATTTTTTTTCTTAAATAAAACAAAAAGCGACAAAGCGATTGGAAATTAAATAAAAATATTTTCTTCTTACTTTTGAAATTCCCAAAGTTCAAAACAAAATAAAGAATTTTTACAAGTCTTTCAAAAAAAATCAAATCAAATCCAATTAATAATAAAAATATTCCCACCATTTTGCGAAGTCTTTTACCCATTAATTAAAAAAAAAAGGTCAAAAATCCAAAAAATATTTTCTTTCATCTCTAAGAAGTCTTTGTTTAAAAAAAACAAAAATCATTCAAAAACCAAAATCCAAAATACAGATTTCCTTTATCTTGAAGTATTTTTTCCAAAAATTCAAAATTCGAAAAGAAAAAAAATCAAAAGTCCAACAAAATATTTTCTTGCTTCTTTAGAAGTCTTTATTCAAACATTTCAGAAAAAAATCAAAAAAAGAGCCAAAAATATTTTCTTTCTCCTTTTAAAGCCTTTCTTTCAGAAAATTAAAAAAAACGTGTCGAAGTTTTATAAAGGTAAATAAATATAAAAAATAAAGTTAATTTATTTACTCCATTTTCAATCTTCCCGAACTACGCAAGGTCTGATTCATGCGGCGTCATGATTCGTAGGCAATCCCCATCAGATTCGATCATAGCCATAAACAAATTGAGTGAAAAATAAATAAGAAAAGAAAAACAATTTAGTGAAAAATAAAGAAAAGAGTGAAAAGAACGAAAAAAAAGGAAACAAAAAAGGAGAAAGAAAAGAGTGACAAAAATAAATGAGGGAAAAAACAAAGAGTGAAAATAACAAATGAGAAAGAAAAAGAAATCAAGTTATGAAAAATTCAAAAAAAAAAAAGAGAAGAAGAGGGAGAGTCAAAATGGAAAGGGACATATTAAGGACGGGATGAAACACGCAACCGTTCAAGCACATGGTAGGAGCGTTTAACTGTTAGGTGCATTGCATCCCAACGTGCGATTTCCTATATGTTAAATGTCTCAAAACTAACGAGGTTGTCTGGTGTGCAAATTAGCCATGTTTTGGTGGTTGGTTTTTTTGGTAGTCCGGTTTCCCGTCCTTCACAAAGATCCAAAGGTAGAAATGGCCTCCGCAAGTAATCTGCTAATCGTCGGTCTTGAGGATAGCCTGCCATAGGCTATTCTGCAGCCAAAATCAGCATCTGCTGAAGAAAATAGAATGTTGCGTCTCCGCATGTTAGAAATGTGGGACGCCTGGTCTAATGGTAGGGAACCGCCAAGTGTAATCCCTGGTTTCCCTGAGTTGATCCCTAGTTCATATGGACTTTCCAACGTCCTTTTTCCCAACCCACTCTTCCCATGTGGGCGCCCTCTAATGCCGCCTAATGACCCCGAAATGCCTTATGTGGATCACCCTCAGGCGTCGGATTCAAGTTCACATCCAGCAATGTTCGCTGCACCACCAATCTCCACTACGACACATCCAACAATGCCCAAGCCAAACTCTTACCCTCAGAACCCGCTATATGAGTCTCCCATGGGTCAGCAAAGAACAATGAGAAACCACGAGTAGGAAGAAATGGTTCGGAAGATGAGAAGCCTAGAACAAAGCTTAGAGAACATACAGGGTTTGAGTGGTCAGAAGAGTCTCTCCTACTCCGATCTATGCATATTTCCACATGTTCACCTGCCAGTTGGTTTCAAGACGCCAAAGTTTGAAAAATATGACGGACACGGAGGCCCGATAGCTCACTTGAAGCGATATTGTAACCAACTGAGGGGTGGGGGTGGAAAAGATGAGTTGCTAATGGCCTATTTCGGAGAAAGCCTCACCGAGATCGCTTCTGAAAGGTATATGGATCAAGAAAATACTCGTTGGCATGTGTGGGATGATTTGTCCCGAGACTTTGTCCTCCAGTTCCAGTATAATATGGACATCGCTCCCGATAGGAATTCTTTGTCCAATTTGAAAAATAAAACCGCAGAAAGCTTTCGCGAATATGCTGTCAAATGGTGTGAGCAAGCTGCCAGGGTAAAGCCTCCAATGGACGAAGCAGAAATGGTCCTATAGGCCCAAGAGGCAGACTACTTCCAGAATATGATGTCTCTTATGGGTAGACCGTTCGTTGAAGCTATTAAAATTGGGGAGATGGTAGAAAATGGTTTGAAAACGGGCCGAATCTTGAGTCAAGATGCTTTTAAGGCTGCATCACAGGCCGTTTAGAATGGGTCAGGGGGTTTGATGAACAGAAACAAGATAGAAGAGGGAACCATGATGGCTTCAAGCTCAAAGGGGGTCCGCCGGGCATTCAACCAATCATATATGCTTCCTAAAGTTCCACAACACTATTATCCCTATCAAGATGATGTTGCATATGCCATGGCATCGCCTCCCTATGCGGTGATGAACGCACAACCTTACACACGGCCACAAGATTATACCCAAAACTGAGCTCCACTTCCCAAAAATGCCCAACCTTACCAAGATCCATATAATCCCAAACCAAATGTTCCCCAATACAATCCTCGCTCAAGAGAGCCCTTCAGAAGTAATTAGTTCACCCCTATTGGTGAATCATACTCTAGCTTGTTCCAAAAGTTGGCCAGTGACCCCGAACCAGCCGAACCCCGAGTCCCCCTCGCACCGAGCTGATGCTAGATATGAATACCACTCAGGAGCAGTAGGGCATGACACTGAAGATTGTTGGACTCTTAAAAGAGCAGTGGAAGATCTCATCGAGCTCCAGGAAATAGTGCTTAGAGATGAAGAAGAAACCCTAATATGATGAACAATCCCCTGCCTGCTCATATTGGGCCAGTAGTCGGAATGATTTGTGAGGATGAAGAATTTGATCCGGCATTGAAGGCCATTGCAGCCATTGCCGAGACCGAAGAAAAGCCAAACAATGGTTTCCAATCCTGAAAGTTCCCCCGTCAGATGGGAGTCTCGGTAGCCAGTCTTGCTATCATTTCTGCGTCTGGATTATCTCAGGGTGTGATACAGATGTTTTACTTTATTGCCTTACTTTCCGATGTAAACCCTTCTATCTTTATATTTAAAAAAAAAATCAATCAAAAAATCGAGAAAAAAAATCAAATCAAATGGAATTAATAATTCATTTTCCAAGAATGTCTCTTTTCTTAATCTTGTCTCTTTTCTTACTCTACTTTCAGTTCTGTTTAAATGCATATTTCAATAACATGACATGCTTGCGGACTTCATGCCCAGATCCTACGATGCTGTCAGACTTTGAAATAATGAATTAAGAATCAGAATGCAAATGAAGTTTAGGTTAGGGAAATAAAACAATGAATCAGAATAGCCAAAGGAAAATTGGTTCAGATTGGAAAGGTCCATACATTACTACAAGAGTACTGCCGAAAGAGTGCGTTTGTACTTGGGATACATTAAAGAAAATGTCCCTGAAACAACTGTCAACGCAGGTGCAGTCAAAGATCCTAAGACGTTGTCAGACTTCGAAATAATGCAAATGAAGTTAGGACAAAGAAATAAAACAATGAATCGGAATAGCCAAAGGAAAATTGGTTCAGATTGGAAAGGTCCATACATTGCAGCCAGAGTACTGCCAAAAGAGTGCGTTGTACTTGGGGCTCGAAGAAAATGTCCCTGAAACAATTGTCAACGCAGGTGCAGTAAAAAGGTACTATGTTTGATCCTGCATGTATTTTCAAATGTTCTCCGGTTTGGATGATGAAGGCTTTCATCTCGCTACCTAAACACCATTAACCCTTTTGCAAACCCTTTGAGCCAGTTACTCTTCTTTGATTACCCTCTTTGGAACCCGAAAGTGTTATTGGAAAACAAAAAAAAGGATTGATTGACAAAGAAATGAAAAGGAAAGAGGAAAAAGAAAGAAAAAAATGAAAATGAGTTGGAAAAAAAAAAGATAACAAAGAAAGCAAAAGAAAGAGAAAACAAAACAAAACAGAGGAAAAAACAAAACAAAAATCAAAAACAAAAACAAAATTTTCCCTGAACTACGTTCGACTTGATTCCGAAAGGATACATAGGCAGCCTCTCTCTGGGGTTCAGTCACACCAAGATAAAATCCCACATTTCCCCAAGAGTTTAAGCTGGGGCAAATGTTATAATCAACGACGTTTTTGCATAAAAGGTTCCAAAGTTGTAATTCAATACGAATTCTTTTTACCCAAAACCCCGTTCAAGTCCTTCTGATCAACCGGAAAATATATCTAAAGTCGGAGGATACAATTGTTTGGAGCTAATACAAACAATGAGAGAAATTAAAATGAGAGAGTCTTATCGGTGAAAACCCACACGGGCACCGTGAGGTGATGATGAGCAGAGAAATTAAAATGAGAGAGTCTTGTTTAGTGAAAACTCGCAAAGAGCACTACAAGGCAACGGTGAGAAGAGAAATGAGAGAGGTTAGCTGGCGAAAACCCATAAAGGGCGTCACTGATCGAAAAGGACAATGGATCACCAACATGGACACAGTCCGGGGCAAGGTTTCTCAATCTCAAGGTGATAGTTGTGATGAATTTCTGAGAGTCGGACGGTTTACACGGATGAGTCATCCAGTCCAAAAGGCATGTCATGTTCATTGAAGTACGCATGCACTCCAGATAAGTCCTTCCTTCCTTTCCCCGAAAGGGATACCTCTTGTTTAAATTCCTTGTCCATTCTATCATTTATTTTCTTTTGAATCCCTTTCGGTCTAACTCTGTTCCGAAATTAAGGTAAAGAAAGGATGGCAAGACCAATTTACAGGGTTCTCATTTGACATGGGCTAGTATGTAAAAGGCACCCAACCTCGTCAAGGGCATCGAGTCGTTCTTGACTGGCCGTAGTGGCCGATGCTTCAAACTCAAAACCTTTGAAAAGAGAGAATCAAAGGAGAGAAAAGTTTAGTAAATTAGAGTGTAATAAGCGACTAAAATACGTAATTATAGCCTATCATCAACACCCCACACTTAAACTATTGCTCGTCCTCGAGCAATCAAACTACACTTTATATATACACGACCTTTTTAAACAATTCTCCTAACTCATCACACCAAGAATATTTAAAATAGACTAAGCACAAGAGTGTAACATCTTCACCTCAAGATTTGCATCTCAAGTACCACGCATTATTCACAACTACTCACTTACTCTAATATAGAGGTCAATTACATTACCTTTCCTTCATGAATCAAGTGCCCTCACACAATAAAAGAGAGTAGTTCCACATACAATAAATATTAAGAACAATTAGGAACTCAGGATAGAAATAATTCACTCACTCTCGGAAATAACATTCATATGCCACAAAAGATGCACCATAGGCTTTCCCGTAGTGTACTACTCTACTAATCGAGCTCACTCAGTCTAGGATCAAGTAAGACATTAATTGGTTGTAATGTAGGTTGTGGTTTGGGTAGGATACATTTAGATATAACAGTGACTACACCTCCCTAAGCACTTGTCACGACCAAATTCCGGGGTCGTGATGGCGCCTGTCGTGGAACCAGGCCAGCCACCCGATTGTAACAAAACTAGAACCGATCCCCTTAAAAAAATAACATTTCGAAACAACCTGAGGTCAATATTAATAAAGATCTGTATTTAAAGAAATTTACGAAAAACAAAAACCCCAAAATCTACAACTCTCGGATCTGATGTCACACAATCATGAGCTATTAATACAAAAAGATCACTAAAAGAAAGGAAACTATCCAACATCATCTAAAAGTAAATGCAACAGGTAGAAAAGAAGAGATGACGAGATCACGATCGCCAACTGCTACCTCGTCAACTCTGATGGACTGCTGCAAATCACGGACCAGAACTGAGTCTCGATGTACCTGGATCTGCACACAAGGTGCAGGGTATAACGTGAGTACATCAACTTAGTAGTAATGAAACCAAACTACGGGCTGAGAGGTAGTGACGGACTAAACCTCCGATAATTTCAAACAACCATATATAACTTGGACATGACAGTAATATATATCAGAAAAATAAACAAGATGCATCAATTTAAGTCTGCAGCCCTGCATACTAGCATGAATTCATATAGGATCAAGAATGATGTGTACTCAGTAATCAAACTCTCATAAGGTGGTCCACTCAGTACTAGAATTTGGCCTTCCGGCCCAGGGAAAGTCCATCCCAGAGTTTTCATAAACACAAGTGACCCAGTCACCTAGTACTGAGGGAAAAGGCCGATCCAGCCCCACGGAGAAGATCCATCTCCGGAACATAAGCCCCACGGAGAAGGTCCATCTCCGAAATACATCACTCGGACAAGATCCATGTCCAGGGAAGATCCATCCCTCAATATTTGTGCGCTCACTGGGGGTGTGAAGACTTCGGAGGGGCTCCTATAAGCCCAAGCGCTATATCAAGCCAACGAAGGCATGATTCCAGGGTCGCTGCGGTGTGTAGTCCGACCTCATAACTGTCTCAAAACCAGGCTCCAAGCCTCACTCAGTCAGTACCTTCCAGTCTCACTCACCATGCTCTAACATATGAAAATCAGCCCAAACCAATGATAATATAGAATAAACTAGCAATTTACGAGACTGAGGCATGCAAAATATACTATAACAGGACTGAGTACATGAAAACAATAATCATAAACAGAGACAGCAATAATCGATCGTTCCAGTCTGAACATATCGGCGTGAAGCCTTAACATTTATACTTAGCATGATTTCTATTGCGTTCAAGGTAATTGCAACCTTCACAGTACCAATATCAACCTGAGATAACCATTAGACAGTGCCATGGGATGAGCCAGGCTACAAATATTCAGTGTATGCTCGCATGCCCGTCACTTGGCAAGTGCGTCACCTTAATTAACACCAATTATCAGATAGTTTGGGGTTTCGAACCCTCAGTTCCAAGTTTCAAAGCGTTACTTACCTCAAAACCGGCTAATATACTACTCCGCAGTGCCCTTGCCTTGAAATTAGGCCTCCGAGTGCTCCAAATCTACCAACAATCAGACGTATATCATTATAATATGCTAAGGAATGAATCCCAATCAAAGTTTATCAAGAATACTCAAAAATCCCAAAATTGGTCAAACCCGACCCCCGGGCCCGCGTCTTGGAACTCGATAAAATTTACACCACAAGAATCCTCGTCCTCCCACGAGTCTATACATACCAAGAACACTGAAATCAGAGTCCAAATGACCCTTCAAATTCCCATTTTAAAACCTCTTAATCTCAAGCCCTAATTACCCAATTTGCACAGATTTGTCCCTAATTTTCCACCATAAATCCGACCTTACCTTAATGAAGAACTATCGAATCCCCTCTTCAAAGACCCTTCAAAAGCTTCAAACCCGGATGAAATATTGAGAAAGATGGCTAAAATTCGCGAAGGCATGCTTTTATACCTTCTGCCCAGTGGTTCCGCATCTGCGACCACTTACTCGCACCTGCGGATCCCAGGTGCGCACCTGCAGAAAATCCCAAGGCCCTCAACTTCCGCACCGGTGCTCGACCTCCCGCACCTGCGGCCTCGCATGTGCGGTAATTACCTCGCACCTGCGGACTCTTCTCACTCAGCCAAACTTCCGCACCTGCGGTGCCATGTCCGCTCCTGCGGGACCGCACCTGTGGCTCCCCTTCCGCAGGTGCGAAAACACCAGTAATAACAACATCAACAATAGAAAAACCATTCCAAACTCCCCGTTAATCACCCAAAACCATACCGAGCCCCTCGGGACCCCAACCAAATATACCAACGCATCAAATACAATTATTAAAACTTAGTCGAGCCTTCGAAACATCAAACACAACATCAAAACCCCAAAACCATCGAATTCAAGCCTATGAACTTTGAATTTTCTAAATTCCACCAACGATGCCGAAACTACCCAAAACAACTTCGATTGACCTGGAATTTTGCAGACACATCCAATGACATTACAAACCTGTTCCAACTGTCGGAATTCCATTCCGACTTCGATAGCCTATTTTCCACTGCCGACCGAAAACCGCCAAAAACTAACTTTCGTCAATTCAAGCCTAATTCTACACCAGACATCACAAAAATATTCCGAACACACTCCTAAGTCCCAAATCACCTAATGAAGCTATACGATCCATACAATCCGCATTCCGAGGTCATTTACCAATAAGTCAACTTTTGGTTGACTTTTCCAACTCTAAGGCTATTTTTAGAGACTAAGTGTCTCAATTCCTTCTATAACCACTCCAAACCCGAGTTAACCAAATCTAACTCATCATGAAAAGTCTAACCAAGCTACAACAAGGCAGAAACAGTGAAAATAAATGCATGTTCTACGTAACGACCGACCGGGTCGTTACAGCACTTTAATACATACACTTAAACATCTACGAACCCCACACTTATGTCAAACCATAACTCCACATTCACATCAATATATATGAATATTATACTTCTTTAAGCACAATTACATCAAGAGTCACCACTCTTAAGTAATATTTGCACAACAATACAACTATTTGTTTTTCAATTCAAGTGGCTCTTACTTTTTCAAAATATTGCACCTTTATCCTTATTTCATTAGTTCCACTCAAAAGCGAAACCGACCTCCACTTTAACTTTTACAAAGTTCATAACAATTCAAGTGCTCATGAGAGGTAAAAAGGTTCAAATAGATGGTTAATTCAAACAAATGGGTAAGGCTTGTAATGTGGTTGCCAAATAAACAGGATTATAGGCTCAAAGGGTTAACTACGATAAATTCAATTAGGCGGATAAAATATATAACTGGTTCAACAAAGAAATGCCTATATCACTTCCAAGACTGAACAAAACTACTATTTCGCTTTGCAAACACACGGGGAAAGTTCTAGACATCAAATGCAATTCACAGAATTACACACAAACCTCACACACACATGGCACATAACTCACTCTGGATTGGACTCATCAAGACACTCTAGTCAAAACAGTTAAGGAAAGTTAAGATCATACAATTTAAGGTACTTATACAAGAGTAAAAAAACTAAGCCTAAGCGTCACAACTAAAGTACTCACTATTCTCAAGGCATAACAAAATCAAGAGATGACTTAAACCACTTTCTGCCTCCAACTCGAACTTATGAATTGTACCCCTAACATGACATCCAGTCTGTGGCCATGCTCTTTTGGTGGGGATACAAAAATAAATAGGCCAAGCAACAAATTTTTTACTCTATACTTTTCGGCCTTTATATGAGGAATGTAATTGTTTCTCCCTGGCACGACAAATCCAAGAATGTAAGCAGCCTGTTCCTCTTCCATTGACTCCTCCAAAGGCTCAGATGACTCGATTTCCATGTCATCATCCAAACACAATGTCGAAAAATATTTAGAATGAGGACCAACACGCCCCAACTTTGGAATTGTATTACTATTAATATCCTCATATTTGTATACACTCAACTCTCCCAAAGTAATGTTATCTACTCCCTCATATGACTCTAGAGCACTCTTCTCAATACTGGCTTCCTCAAGAAAAACACGGTCTAGTGATTGGTATTCTCGTTTTAGCTCTTCAATTTGGTCTAGAAGATTTCGTTCAGCTTCACACAAATCATCATTAAATTGTTGGGAGTTACACGCATCAACTTTTGCACTCAAATCTATATCCAAGTTGTGCACATCCAAGCCAAAATTATCAATTTTATGTGCAAGATCAACTCTCTCCTTAGACCAATCATTCACCAGCGTTGTAAGAAGACAACGTCGTTCCGCAGATTTCCCTAATCGAGAATATATGTCCCAATACCAACCCTTACTCCCATATTCAAATTAAGATCTCCAAGAGGTCAGGCCATGACAAGCCCAAAAATACGGGCCATAAAAGTCTTCCGTCAACCAAGCATCTTCCTTAATAACCTTACCTCCGTATATTTCATCCGCATATGTCATGCTGAGAGAACTAGAAACACACTAAGAGAAAAAATCAAATAGTTATAAAAATAAAATATTTATAAAAAGAGAAGAAAAAAAATAAAACTTGTAATTAAAAGTATAATCTAGAAACTAGCGAATTTCCAAGTCCCCGGCAACGGCGCCAAAAATTTGTTGCGGCCAAACGCACACGCAAATATACGCGGTCGTCAAGTAATAAAGTGATTAAAAGTCGGATGTCGAACCCACGAGGACTTGTGATTAACTATTAACTAAATTAGACTATCCTAATTATCTAAACAAGGATTAAAACCAAACGTAGTGATACTAAAATAATTAAACTAAAAAGAAAATAACTAACGAACTTTAAACAGAGAAAGAACAGATTTTTACGTTATCAATGTGATGAAAACGATCTAGGGTTATGGGCAATCTAAAAATCATATTGTATTCTTCAATTGAATTGACTAATTAATTTATTTGGTTTATTGGTTAACAAGGTTTATATTGCTCATAAGAATCTGTCGAGTTCTTACTCGCCTATTCAAGCTAACCTAACGCATATATGTCTATAGAATTAGAACTAGCAAGAACGCATTTATAATTCCTGTAAAAATCAACCAAGCAAGGCAATTAGGTATATGTCTATCCTAACCGCGAATCCATTCCCCGATGCCTAGGTTCAAGAACTTGCTCAACTCAATCCTATATGCAATCTAGAATTCCCACTTTCGAGTTCAACTCTAGATTCGTAGATAGTATTCAATTGGTGATCAAGCAATCAAATAATTAAGCGCATGATTAAATAAATAAACCAATATGATAAATCAAGAAATCAAAATCAATATCCGAATAACAATAGTCTTGAAAGAACCACAATCCTAGAACGTGAAGTTTTAGCTCCACATAGACATGGTATCCAAACAATAAATCATACAACGAAACATAAAAAATACTAAGTTTGGTGGAAGAAAATATGAAACCCGGCCTCCATGGCGGCTCTGTGCTCTCCCTAGGTCAAAAGTCTTTCCAAAGTTACAAAAATAACGTTTTTACATGTATTTATACCAAGTAGGGTCGGGTTCGGATGAAAACACCTTCTCCCGTACGAAATAGGACTCTGGCTCTGTAAATTTTGCACAGGCGCGCCGCATGGGGCGACGCGCCACGCGGTGTGCTTCTGGGGAACTTCAGAAAGCATGCAATTTTTGAGGGCCGCGGTAGTGGGAATTCGGGAAAATGCAAAACACGAAAGTTGTAGCCCTTTTAAATTGCTTTCCATCAATGTATTATGGAGCCAAACGGAGTTCTGTGCAAAAGGTTATGGGTATTTTACTAGACAATGTGCCGTATGCCTGCTCGATTCATCGTTTTGTTATTAACTATCATCCGTTGATCCTCGAACACGATTCCGTCTTGATTCCTTGAGCTTTTACTCAGACTTCAAAGCTCCAAATAGTTCGATTTCATTCTGTAACATAAACATAGCTCGGAATAACTCCTACAAGGCATAAAATACGTAATTAGTGCAAAACACTAGCGATTAAAGCTCAAACTCAATTAAAGTGTAATAGCGACTAAAATACGCAATTATAGTCTATCATCAATGGGTCTCGGCTAAACTCAATTTAAGTGAATTAGTCTTTAAAGGGAAAATAAAACAGTTTAAAACAAACAGATATTGCTTTACAACAGGAATTAAAAGGGGTCTTAGGTTTTTTAGCCTATATGATCGTTTTCATGCAATACTCGGTAACCTTCCCCAATTTGAGGTGTTACGCGTTGTATTAGCGCACATGTCATCATCTCCTTTAGTACCCAATTACTACCTTTCAGCTATTACCTAAACGTTCTAATCGCTTCTAGTGTGTGCCTTATGCGTGCACTACCCGTCCTTTGCCTATGATCCTGTAGGTGTTTAGGACCTCTTATTTTGGGTAGTTCTAGACTCATCTATGTTTCTTAAAAGGAGAAAACTAAGCGACAAACAAAAGTCACGTAGGAATGTCACATAAGGAGCAATTAAGGGGGCTCATGTTAACCTCCACAAATAGGCAAACAAATGCACGCTATTCAAACAAGCAATTTTTAATGATTTAGGGTCCTATAGGGAGGATATCTAAATGAGCGTAAATAGAATATATAACAGTTTTATTAAAGCGAGGCAGCGAGTACCTATCAGTTTGCCTACTGATTTTTGTTACTTACTCTGAATCTGAGCACGTTTCAAGCAGCAAGAAATCATAATTTTAAACTCAGAATTCTTACTTATCCTACAGGATTGCCTAAGTGATAACCGGGCAGAATCCTATAGACATGGTATCTAATAGGTAAACCAACTATTGATTTTAACAGGCAGATCTTATCCTTTAGATCCTATAGGCATGCTTCTAAGTGCTGAAACTAGTTACAAGTGTTATTTCCAATAGACATGGTATCTAAATGCAGAAACTAATTTTTACACTTATTTCCTATAGGCATGATGTCTAAGTGTTAAAACTGATTTATATGTATTTCATATAGACATGGTATCTAAATGCAGAAACTGATTTTTTACACTTAATTCCTATAGGCATGATGTCTAGGTGTTAAGACTGATTTAATATGTATTACCTATAGGCATGATATCTAATTGTTGAAACTGATTTTACACATTCCCTATAGGCATGATATCTAAGCGGGTAAAGGTGTTAACCAGTTGCCAAGCAAGTTCAATAAAGAAGATCCTAAAGACATGATCTCTAATGCACATATGGAGATTTAAAAATATGATTCTTGATGCAGAATTGACAAAACTAACTAGAAGCAGGATTTCTAGGATGCAAGGTGTGAAAATTCAGGATTACAAAATAATGAGATAAGTCATATAGGTATGATTTCTAATGGTATGAACATAAGGAATCACAACAACCTACATGATTGATTTCTACCCGAATTTGATAAAAGATATATAAAAATCCCTCCCCTGCTTTTACTAATAACCCCATATCTGTTTTTACAAATGTTGTTATATTATTGCAGACAATTATGAATGAATTACACAAAGCTATTTATAACACTATAGGGAGCCTTGGCAGGTCCAACGTCAACTTGGAAGTCAGGACTTCAAGCAAGTCTGATGTCCACAGGTAGTCAGTAATACACAACATGTGCTTCTGGTATGTCAAAGTTCCCAAGGGCCTCAGGGAACCCGGGCAATGCTCACACCAGAACCTTTCAAAGAAAGCAGTTTTTTAACAGATTGGAAGACGAGCCCCAATGTGTCAAAGTTCGAAAGAGTCTCATGTACCCTAGGCAGTTCTCACATTGGGGGTGGCAGGACCCTAGATAGCTAAGAGTAAGAGTTTGAAAACAGTATATACGGGTAGGGGATAGTTTTGGAAAATGCAGCTTGATTTTTAGAAGTGAATAGAAATAGGTTGCAAGATTACAAACAGAATAGAACCACATTTTAGCAGATTGGTTCAAACATGGGCACCAATAGTCACAACAAGAGCAGGAACACTTAAATTATAGGCAGAACAGGGTAACAAATGAGTCAAACAAGGTTTTCACATTGCTGAAGTTGACTTGGTTTATTAATTATTACTAGGTGGAATCATATAGACATGGATTTAGTGGAGAAACATGTTGAAGTTAAAATGACTAGCCAAACAAGCACATAGAACAAAGGTAGCAGGAATTTAAAGCATACTAGTCTTGAAAGGAGTACACAAAAATCATGGATCGACCAGGAACATACTAAGGTAAACTATCAGCACATAGAACAGGATAGGTTGACAGGAATTGAGGCATGCTAGTTGAGAGAGAGATAAATAGGAACTACATAGCAAACAGAAGCATCGAAGTTTGAAATAGACTATTCCTATAAAACACATGGAACAACATAAAATAGTAAGAACTAAGGCATAGTAGTTGAGGAAAAAGATTGTCAGGAATCAGACATCAAAACAGAAGCATATTGAAATCTATAATAAACTGACTATATAGCATATAGAAGGGAACATGGTAACAAAATTGAAGCATACCAGTTATGGAGATAGCCAAACAGGAAAGGGGAGGCAAATGGAATCCAAGAGTCTAGCCTTGGCTTTCAGCCGGCTAGACAGTACAGTAAATCAAAGTAACAGAAAGAACTACAGTTGTGAGTGTGTGAGTAAGAGTTTGTGTGTGTGTATGTGTTTTTCTCTGTGTTTTTCGTTTGTTTCAAAAAATCAGAATGGTGAGGTTTATATAACATTCAACAAAGTAAAACAAATAAGGCAAAGAAAATTAAGAGTTCATAAATAAGGTTTGCAAATTATTCAACCAGTTAATTAAAGCTAAACCCAATCAATTAATACGACAGAATCCGAAAAATATCACTTAGATTAGGGAGAATCAATTAACAGGCAAGATTGAAGTTTAATAAGGTAAGAAATAAGTCAGAGACCATTTATAGGTCGGTCAGAATAAATCAAAACCCAGAAATTAGGCCAGTAGCATAATTAAGGAAGGCAATACCAATTATGAGTCACATATAAGGAAAGAATAAATAAAAATCTCAGAGAGATACCAATTTTAAAAGAAATATAATTTCAAACCCTAATTAGGCAAATAAATCAATTAATCAGTTTATTTGACAGAGCCAAAGTGAACAAGCAAGAACAGTGAGATAAATAATTTAATAGTGGAAAACTTTAAGCATATCGAAACACAGAGATCAAATATCAAGCAAAGAAATTAGTCGAACATTGAAGAAGAAAGGCCCGAGTTGAGCCTTTAATCATTTTAAAACATTTGCAAAAACCTAAGAAAGACGAAACCCTAATTTTAGGAAAAAAGTAAAATCGGTAGATAATGGTGGTAAAAACAAAAGAATCTTAAAGGAAAACCATTAAACAAACTCTAAACACTTCATATCTAAAAAGATATGAACCTATTTGGCTAGAAGTAGTTAGGTTTCTACAAAATTAAATAGAGATATAAAAATCGAGTTTCAGACCGAAGATTTGAAGTCATGAAAACACAAAAATGATAATACTCACAAACCATGGGTGAATACAGACGGATTCATCGAAAGATTGTGGGATTTGAACCAAGTCTATTCGAATCTCCTTGAGATTCCATCAAACAACAAAGAATTCGAACAACCAGTAGAGATAGGAGGCCGGATATGGCCTAAGATCGAAGAGAAACCCCATAGATTGAAGGGGGTTCATGTGACAGGGGGCTAGGGTTGGGAGAAAGTTGAGAGAGAAGAGAGGAAGAGGGATTCAGGGGCGGCGGGATTGGAGAAATGAATAGGGTTTTAGGGGGTTTTGGGTAATTAAAAATGGTAATAACATCCTGGACCGTTGATCTCTGAGGTCAACGACCAGGATTCGATCTGGGGTTGGGCGGGTTTAAAGATTGGGTTGTGGGTTATGATTTAATTGGGCTGGGGTAATAATTTGGGCCATGTGATCAAATTAAAAGAGGTTATTTGTTAAATACCCAATTAATTTGATAAAATAATTTATAAAAATAACTAATAAATGATAAAAAAATGATATTTACACATAAAAAATGATTGAAAATAATCTTTTAATATTATAAAAATATAAAAGGTCATTTTCTTGTAAAATAAAGTAATTATACCCATATGGGCTATTATTGCTAAGTTATTGTAATTATAACCTAAAAAATAAATGTGGCTATTCAAGAAATAATTAAAGATTAATATAATGTAAATGATAAAATTAAGCAATAAATTATTATAAAACTATTTGTGATGCAATTAGTAATTATTTATATAATAAAAATATTATGGTAAATTAATAAAAAATCCTTTAAAAATGCAGAAATTATGAAAACATATTAAGTGATGCTCATGTATTATTTTAAAGATATATATGCATTTTAAAAATAATATAGAGAAAATTGGGCATCAACACAACGTCCCTGGGGAGGCCATGGATCCATAATACATAAGGGCAGTGGCCTCAGACTCCTCACCAACTGATGAAATTCCCTATGCCGGGAGGGATTAAAACAATATACGGAGAATATGGATCAAATCAGTTCATCTTTTTATTAACCACATAATAAATTCATGTACCGTTCTATAAGTAAACAACCGTCAACTTCGCTTGAAGTTCAAGGAAGTGTTCCTCGGGTGGTACTACAAATCTGAAGAAATTTCTTGGATTGGGATATGTCGGTTTTCACCGTAGCAAATGTAGTCATAGTACTGTTGGTTGTGGAAGTAATCCCCTTTCCGTTCACCAATAGAAATTTGATTGAGAGACACAAAATATGCCATGTCAGCGTGATTGGTTTTAAAAATACTAAATTGTAATTTTTTGTGCTTAAATTGTCACTCACATAGTTAAGCTTGGTAGTTGATGACAACTCTAAGGGGCTAGTTTGGTGCATTTTTTCTTAATATTTTGGAGTTTTATATCAATTAAGATGCTAACTTATATAATTTATTTTCTTATTTAAAGATTTTACATAATTACTATATTAATCCCATATTGATGAGTACCTAGTACCAGTGTCTTAAAAGGCAAAGGTGAGACGTTTTAATATGTAGAGCGAGGCGTAAACCCCGAGACATGATGCGTAAGCCTCGCAGATCTTTAATTTTTATTTTATTTTATAATTTTCTTAAATAATAAAGTATGAAAAATTTCATTAAGATTATATCAAATTCAATAATTAAAAAAGTTAGTGAAGGATTATCATTGACTAACATAAAATAATAAAAAAGTGCATATTTGTATACGTAATATTTAAACATACTATATAAACATATAATTATTGAGTACGTGTTGTTTTTATATTATTAAATATATTCCCAAAAGTTAACTGCCAAATCATAATTCCGAGAGCTCATTAGTTACTAACCTTTACATAATAATAATAATAATAATTAATTTAGGACAAAATTTCAGCTTATTTAGCGTTGAAGTTTGTACAAATGAACTAAATAATTTCAGCATCTTCTGCTGAAGTCTTTGAAAAAGCTCTATGACAAAACTAATTCATCCATGACAAAACTTCAGCTTATTTAGTGCTGAAGTTTTTACAAATGAACAAAATCACTTCAGCATCTTCTACTGAAGTTTTTGAAAAAGCCTAGAATGCTGAAGTTTGTGTGATTGCCTTTGCTACTTCAGGCCCGTACGCCTGAAGTTTATGCGAAAAGTGGGTATGCTTGCAATTTCTTTTACAAAGCGGGTATAAGTTAAAACGTGACCCAAAAAGCGGGTATATATGCAAAAATCCCAGTTTATGTCAACCTATTTTCTTTTGGGAAACTTACACAAATGTCCCAAATAAATCTCAACTTACCAACCTCTAGCCATTAATTATAGACTTACCAAAACTAGCCAACAAAAATCGAGAAACCAAATAATAGGGTTCTTTCTATCAAAGAATCACATGCAAAAATCACCTTCCATATTTTTAAGCGTGATTAGCAACACTAGATACAAGATGGAAAGGAAATTTAATGGATAAGGTAGCAAATAAGGTGATGAAATACAAAAAATATATACAATATTTCAAAAATCTAAACAAAAAAGGAACTTTTTCAATGGGTATAGTTGACGAAATTCATTGAAAATATATAGATAAGTCAACATACAAAATTTGAGGAAGATTGGAGGTGATTTTGACTGGTTTTGTATCAAAATTCGTAGTTAAATCGACTTCAAAAAAGTCTTCTGCGACACATGTATCAAACATGTATCACGCATGTATCTCACACAAATGTATACATGGATATACATGTGATACACAATTGATACAAATATGATACATATGCGATACACATATCATTTTTTTCATGTTCAGTTTTTACTTCGAAATTTCAGTTCAAACCTTAAAACTTCACCAAATCATCCCAAAAATGAGATTCAAGCTCCTTAAGTTGTGTCCAATCAATTCTAATAACACCCAATCAAAACAAAGCAAAAATTTGATGTTTTTTTGCTACAAATAGCTAATTGGCTAATTTGGCTAATATTAGTAATATTTTATCAATTGGCCAATTTTTGTAATGAGCTACTTATAAATGGACATAGTTGGTAATTTCCCTTTTCTTTTTTGCCCGTTCCAAAAAGAATGACCCTTTTCTAAATTTGATAACAATTTTGCTTAAACTTACAATTTATCCTTAATGAGAAACTTTTATAACCACACAAATACTCTGGCCCATTTTTGACTTGATTAGGACCACAAATTCTAAAAGTGTTATTTTTTTTTAAATTTCGTACACAGTCAAACATATTCACATAAGGATGAAGTATTTCTTTTTGTTTAAAGATAATTCGGTGGCTCATTTTTTTACTTTTCTTAGTACTGTATAACTTGGTTATGCTTACTCTGATGGGAAATATTAGAACCAGTTAGACCAGCTAATAAATTTTAAAATAAAAATAAAAGACTTACTTTGGAAAATAAAATAGAAAGATAAAACTATTAAGAAATTAAAAGAAAAAACAATAGAAAAATAAAACAGAAATTAAAGAAAAATGTAAAAAAATTTCATGAGATAACAACATCGGGTCTTATAGGGCAGTGGAATGGAGTCTTTCGGAAATGACAACTCTTTGTAACAAGCAAATGAGGAGCTCTGAGATTTTCTGAATTAGGCAATTTTTTTTTTCTAAATTCAAATATGTAATTTCTCTTCTATTTCTTGGTATAGATGTATTTCATGTTTATATAAATTGTTCAGATTTTTTTTTCTTACTGATATTTAACTTATTTGCTTCAGATCTTCTGGGACGTGCGCCTCGCTGGTGGGACGCAACAGGTGCACCAAGGCGTACACCCGAATGTTTGAGCTTGCGTTCCGTGGATTTGTGCCTTCACTCTCGCCTTAGTATGATTTAAAAATCGCCTCGTCCAAGGACGCGTCTCAAGGTGCGCCCTATCAACGTCTTTGGAAAACTGATTAGTAATCCACAATTTGCGAAAAGAGTGACCTCACATTCCTCTAGCCACAACTCTCCTTTAAATGCAGGCAGTGCAAATGCTCATTTCTAATCTTTTTCTCATTTTAAAAAATTATTAATTTTGTTTTATTCAAATAGAAGTTCCTATAGAGGTATTAAAATTAAACTTTAAAAAATACAGCAACAAAATGAAGTGTCGATATTTACCCATACTATCTTAAAGCAATTTGAAGATAAAAATTAAATGATTTTATCTATCCATACTACTTGAAGGTAATTTCAAACTAAATATTTTCATATTAAAAAATAATTTTAAAAAATATAACTTGTTAAACCTCAAAAGTTAATTAACTAAATACAAACAAACAATAATTTTAATAAAATTACAATATTAGACTCGTATACGATCCTTTTCCATCAAGTATATGCATATAAAAGTCAAGTATTGCTACAATTATTAATTCGTCTCTCTTCTTTATTAAATAAAAATTCTAGCAGCTAGCCGCAGTTGACTGTTTTTTGTCTTATTAAAAACATCATCCAGAAAAAGTAAACTTCATATTCGGCTCCAAAATAATTAGTCTATTAAAATAATATTGCTTAACTCATTTCTGCTCATGAATAAACAATAGTTGCTGAAAACAATGCATCTGTCATATCAAGTTGACTATACAAATCCCATTTATTGCAGAAAAAAAGAAGAAGAAGCGTATTAAAGAGCATATATATGCAACAACACTAATTTACAGAAGCTATCAGACCAAATAACCCTCCCAAATGCAGTTCTTCAACTTCTTTTCCTTATTTCTTTTTGTTTCTTTCCTCTTTCTATTGAGGAAATGGAAGAATTCCAATAGCCAAATCAAAAGATTGCCTCCAGGTCCATGGAAATTACCTTTAATTGGAAGCATGCTTCATTTACTAGGTGGACCTCCACATCGTGTCCTTAGAGATTTAGCCAAAAAATATGGACCAATTATGCACCTTCAACTAGGTGAAGTTTCTCTAGTTGTAGTCACTTCCCCTGAGATGGCAAAAGAAGTACTAAAAACTCATGACCTCGCTTTTGCATCTAGGCCTTTACTTGTTGCTGGGGAGATTGTTTGTTATAAATGGACTGACATTGTTTTTTCCCCCTATGGCGATTATTGGAGACAAATGCGTAAAATTTGTCTCTTAGAATTGCTCAGTGCAAAAAATGTCAAGTCATTCAGCTCCATTAGACAAGATGAAGTTCATCGTATGATTGAATTTTTTCAATCATCTTCTGGTAAGACAGTTAATGTAACAAAAAGGATTTATCAATTCGCTAGCTCTATGACATGTAGATCGGCATTTGGGAAAGTATACAAGGAGCAAGATGAACTTATAGCACTAGTGAAGAAAGTGTCAGCCTTAACGGAAGGATTTGATGTGGCTGATATATTTCCATCACTGAAATTTCTTCATGTGCTCTGTGGAATGAAGGGTAAAATTATGGATGTCCATCATAAGTTAGATACCATTCTTGAAAACATCATCAGCGAGCGCAAGAAAATTGCAGTAGGAGGTGAAGGTTTAATTGATGTCCTACTAAGACTTATGAAAGAGGGAGGCCTTCAATTTCCTATCACCAATGACAACATTAAAGCTATTATTTTTGTAAGTACTATATACTGCACAATTATACCCTTATGATTTTTTGATAAAGTTTAGATACTACATGATTTACCGGGTGAAATGGGATTTATCACCTAGCCATCAACTTATTAACCAGTAGATTCTTGATAAGCCCACAGGGGTTGGCTTAGTTGGTTGGATGAGTGGTTTCCCACATGGGAGATCTGGGATCGATTCTCCTCACCAGCAGCCTCCTCAGTTAGAGTTTGTCACACCAGGCTTGCCTAGTGCGGTTCACACCTCCTTTGTGCTTCGCAAGCTATTGCACAGTGAGCTACGTTACCATTACGTAGCGGTTGCGGGTTTCCCTGGGAATTTTCCAAAAAAAAAAACTCTTATTCTTAATCAACTTATTCACCAGACTCTTGATTCTTACGAAGATGGGCTATACAATAAAATAGAGAAGAATAAGAAAGAAACGCTCTTATGGTGGTGGTTCTGGTAATTAATAGATCTATTTTGGACCTATTCTGCTAGGTTAGAGGGGGGCTATACAATAAAATAGAGAAGAATAAGAAAGAAACGCTCTTATGGTGGTGGTTCTGGTAATTAATAGATCTATTTTGGACCTATTCTGCTAGGTTAGAGGGGGGCTATACAATAAAATAGAGAAGAATAAGAAAGAAACGCTCTTATGGTGGTGGTTCTGGTAATTAATAGATCTATTTTGGACCTATTCTGCTAGGTTAGAGGGGGGCTATACAATAAAATAGAGAAGAATAAGAAAGAAACGCTCTTATGGTGGTGGTTCTGGTAATTAATAGATCTATTTTTGACATATTCTGCTAGGTTAGAGGGAGCCTTGGCGTAACTGGTAAAGTTGCTGCCGTGTGACCAAGAGGTCACGGGTTCGAGCCGTGGAACTATGCTTCTGCAGAAATGCAGGGTAATGCTGTATACGATAGACCCTGGTGATCCGGCCCTTCTCCGGACCCCGCACATAACGAGAGCTTAATGCATCGGGCTGCTAATAGCATAATATCATGATAGAAAAAACAATTTGACCCTGACAATTTAAAAGTCCGTTCTAGTGTAAAACAAAGATAGTAGAACAAATCTAGTTTAGGTAAGTTATTTTAATATTTCAATAGAAATTAGTCAAAAAGTTTGTACAAAATAAACAACATGCAAAAGATAATTTGACATTATTACTTGCTTATAAACGAAGGACATGTTTGCTGCGGGAACTGAAACCTCATCAGCAACAATTGACTGGGTCATGGTGGAAATGATGAAGAATCCAAGTGTATTGGCCAAAACTCAAACAGAGGTAAGAAAAGCCTTCAGAGGAAAAGAAACTTTTGATGAAAATGATGTCGAAGAGTTAAAATACCTAAAGTTGGTCATTAAAGAAACTTTCAGAATCCATCCTCCATTTCCCCTTTTGCTCCCAAGAGAATGTAGGGAAGAAACAAACATAAACGGCTACACTATTCCTTTGAAAGCAAAAGTCATGGTTAATGCTTGGGCTATTGGTAGAGATCCAAAATACTGGGATGATGCAGAAAGCTTTAAACCAGAGAGATTTGAGCACAACTCTATGGATTTTGTTGGGAATAATTTTGAATATCTTCCTTTTGGTAGTGGAAGAAGGAATTGCCCTGGGATATCATTTGGTTTAGCTAATGTTTATTATCCACTGGCTCAATTGTTGTATCACTTTAATTGGAAACTTCCAATTGGAATTAATCCAAGTGAACTAGACTTGACTGAATCGGCTGGATCAACTTGTGCTAGAAAGAGCAACCTGTACTTGATCGCTACTCCATATCAACCTTGTCAAGAGTGAGTCATGGCATGCATCAAATCATTTTAAAATAAGAAACTTGCTTTTGTAATACTTTGTAAACACCACCATTATACTCTTTTCTTCACATGTTTAGGGCTTACTTACTTATAATTATATTTGTGTCTTTTATCCTATATGACTGTGTCATGATAGTTTTCGACACAAGTAAATGTGAAATGAGCTTTTCTGTGTTTTTACATTCTGGAATATAGTGAAGTGAGGTCTGTGGGGTGGGGACACAATATACTTTTCTGTGTATTATGGTGAAAACAATCAGCTTTGGCGCCAACCAGTCATGCGGAACACGCATGCCTTGGCATTCATGTCACGTGCATGCCCCTCTCATGCGTTGGCATCAAAGACAGAGTCAGAATTTAAAGTTTATACATTGGGATTTTAATTTTTTTAAGTTGCTGAGTTCTAAATTAATACTCCCTCATATTAAATGAGGTAGTTTGACTCGGCACGGAGTTTAAAGAAAAAAAGAAAGATTTTTGAAATTTGTAGTCTTAAAAGTTTAAGGGGTAAAACTTTGTGGGGCCATGACTTTTGTGTGGTTATAAAAACTTCTCATTAAGGGTAAAATGGTTAAAATGAGGAGTTCAAAGTTGAATTATTTTCCAAATTTAGAAATGTGTCATTTATTTTAGAACAGACTAAAAAGAAGAGTACCTCATTTAATATGAAACGGAGGGAGTAACTTATATAAATTCAATAAACTTTCAAAGACAAATACGAGATTGAGACCCAAGCTATAGGGTTTGACCATACCCGTAAACGACCTGCTAGTTCCGCCCCTACTTGGGACCAATCGTCTAGGCCTTGGCATAAGTTCATCTCACAGTTTTAACGGTCATAAGTTCATCCGCCCCTACTTGGGACCAATCGTCTAGGCCTTGGCATAAGTTCATCTCACAGTTTTAACGGTCATAAGTTCATCTCACAGTTTTACATATTTCAAACTTCAAGAAAAACTCCTCGACTACATGAACATAAATTTTCAAACTTCAGAAAACTTTTCTAGAGTTTTTCTGTACTTTAAATAGGGTATTTTTGTTTAAATTTTATTTTCACATCAAAATGCGGCTAAAGTTAAATGTTAACTAGCGGTCTAAAAATTGGCCATTTGCCTATTTCTTCTACACCTTATGCCCAAATCAAATTTTCAGTCTTGTTTACCAATCTATAGCCCATTTTACTTAACAGCCCCAATTCCTCAGCACAGAGTTAGGGATCAAATTCAGCGAGGTGATTCAGCCAAATAAGCAAATCATAACAATAAGATAATCACAGGAATTAACTAAAGCATGATTGGAAACAATAAGCAGAGGACTATTGTACGAACAAAGTCTCACATTGGTATTTCAAGGATCTCTTAATGCTTTTAGAAAAAAACGTGTGGGCTTGGCCCAAATCAGGATAATATTACTATGTTTAGAGAATCATTGGACCGTTTTAGCCCAACAGAAACATCTTCAAATTTTTATTGGTGTAAGAACCACCGTGCAGCTAGAGATTGTACAACAATAATGATTGATAGGCAGTGTGATTGTAAGGTAGAACAATGGTTTTTGTGTAGGCTAAGTTGTTTGTGTATTTGTTTCTATGGTGGTGCTTTGACAGTGATGCTTGAAAGTGGAATTGAGGCATGGATATTGCTGTTTGAATGGGGAAATAAGACTGGTGGAGGAGTTACGGTGAGAAGGAATTATGGAAAAGGAAAGCTGAATTCCGCGCCGCCAGTTAGTTTGGATGGTTTAATTGCAGGTCTCGAGCTAGCTAAAAGCTTGGGAGCGGAGGCTGTTGAAACTAAGTGCGACTCTCTACTAGTAGTGAACCAGGTAAACGAAACATTTGAAGCTCGAGAGGATAGGATGCAAGGTACTTAGACAAATTGCAGGTAACCTTGCACCGTTTTAAAGAATGGACTCTACAACATATACCCCGAGAACAAAATACAGAGGCCGATGCACTTGCCAATTTGGGGTCATCGGTTGAAGAAGATGAGATCACCTCGGGGACTGTCGTCCAACTCTCGAGGTCTGTGAGCGAGGAAGGACATGCTGAAATAAATTCTACGAGCTTAACCTGGGACTGGAGAAATAAATACATCGAGTACTTGAAGAACGAAAAGCTTCGATCGGATCCTAAAGAATCGAGGGCGTTACGGACTAAAGCCGCTCGTTTCACATTAGACAAAGACGGAACATTATACAGAAGGACACTCGATGGTCCATTGGCAGTATGCTTGGGACCGGGAGATATTGACTATGTTCTGTGAGAAATCCATGAAGGCACTTGTGGGAACCATTCTGGTGCCGAGTCACTAGTTCAAAAGGTCGTCAGAGCATATTACTGGGATAGCATGAAAAAATACTCTAAGGAGTTCATTCGAAGATGCAATAAGTGTCAAAGGTTTGCACCGAGGATCCACCAGCCCGACGAACAACTTCACTCAGTCTTATTCTTATGGCCATTTATGAAATGGGAATGGACATCATGGGCCTCTGCCATCGGCCCCAGGTAAAGCTAAGTTCATTTTATTTAATACTGTCTATTTGTCTAAATGGGTTGAAGCATAGGCGTTCGATAAAGTTAGGGGAAAAAAGTGATAGATTTCATATGAGATCACATGGCAATAAGTCGATTTGGGATACCCGTAGAAATAGTAAGTAACGAAATTCCTCGAAGATCACAAAATAAAGAGGATACTATCAACACTTTATCACCCTTGTGGGAATGGACAGGGCGAAACAACGAACAGGACTATCATCCAAAACTTGAAGAAAAAGATAAACGAAGCAAAAGGGAAATGGAGGAAAATATTGCCTGAGGTCCTATGGGCATATCAGACAACATCGAAGTCCGGTACAGGAGAAACTCCATTTTCTTTGGTATATGGCTCCTAAGCTTTGATACCGATCGAAGTCAGAGAATCCGGCGCAAGGTTTTGACATACAACAGAGGAATCGAATCGCGATGCCATGAATACGAGTCTCTAGTTGTTAGATGAAAAGAGAGAAGTTGCACTCGTTCGAATGGCAGCACAAAAACAACAAATCGAAAGGTACTACAGCAGGAGAACCAACCTTCGCCACATTAGAGTCGGGGACTTGGTCCTAAGAAAAGTCATAATCAACACTCGAGATCCTAATGAAGGGAAACTCGGTCCTAACTGGGAAGGACCCTACCAAATCCTCGACATCATCGGGAAGAGATCTTACAATCTCGGAACAATGAGCGGAGAACCACTGCCAAATAACCAGAACATATCACTTCTTAAGTGATATTATTGATAATGTATGACTTTCTCTTTTCTTTCATTTATATACATATTTGGAACTAACTCATTGCTTGAGTCCGATCAAAGATATCGAGACCGCAGGTTCTAAAGTACGCATTGCACTCTTTTTCCCTTAGATCAGTTTTTATCCCAAATGGGTTTTTCCGGCAAGGCTTTTAACGAGGCAACAATTATGTGCTACTGAGGATAATTCAATAGTATCCAAGGCTTCTTCACAATCAACCTCGAATACTGGGGGGCATCACCTCGAATGTTATGTGTTCGAGAAATGTACCTCATGTCAATGGGTCTCGATAGGAAAATTTTTGTAATGTGCCAAACTGTCGAATGAACCGTGTCTATATAGCTTAGCCGAGTCCCAACAACAAGACATGTATGAATGTATAAATTATTCAAAGAAGCATTTTTTCTTTATGTAACATCTCGTGTTTCCAAGAAAATTCTCTATTATACAATCACATACTTACGATTCTGGTCTATTGTGCGAAACTAATACTTGTGAAAAATCGCTGAAGAGCCAAGTACCAACATACTTCGAACACTCGGGGACTGCATACTCGAGTCATTTAAATTCTAAGCCACAAGATCTTAAAGAGAAACCCCTCGACATATAGACCAAGGCCATCGTACTCGGGGACTAACATTTTGAACAAGTTCGAAATGTTATCGGAAAATTAAGTCCAAGAGACATACCCGAAGGCTATAGACACATTAAAGGCTACGGCCATATTAAAAGGCTACGGCCAAAATAATGCGGCTCATAGAAGTCCGAATTCCGAAAATAAACAAAAGGCCTTCAAATACTTTGAAACCGGTTAAAAATGCTACCCTCAACAAAGCAATTAAAAAGGGCTTCGATAAAATCAGCCCTCGAATAACTAAAAGGCTTTGATAATATCAACCTTAGAAAAACCTCAAGGGGTATCAAACTATCTTAACACAAACACGTCGAGACACAGAAAGAAAAATGGGGTCCCGATCATCGGATCCTCAAAAAACCCAATGGGGATAAAAAACATATGCTAAGGCATAAAGAAATTTTCACTAAGTCTTTTAAGCCGAAAAGGGTAAAATAATAGTCATTTACTGAGGCCAAATCGACCCAATCTAAAGTGCCTAAAGGCCAATACAATTTGAGTTCGAGACCTTATTCACACTCGATTCGGGCCCAAGGGTTCTGCTATTCTGAGAACAAATAAAGTCAATTATAGCTCGAGGATTCACCGAAACACCCTAAGGGGTATATTGTTGTAAGCTCAAAAATTACCCTTCATTTAATAGAAGCCTAAGGGTTTACTTTATTCTAAGTTCAAAATTCATTCGAACTTGGTTATAAAGATAATACATTTATGGACTCGATCAAGCCACCCGAGATAAGGTCTCGAATGTATTTCCGAGCTCGGGGACTAACACTCGTACAACCAAAATGTTTAAGGGTTTACTCTAACTACGAGCTAAGGTTAGTAAAATCACGGCAATAAACATTTTCAGCATTTTCAATGAAGACAGAAAACATATCTGGATTTGAAATCTATGATGGCATTCGAAGAGAAGTTTTTCTATTATATATCGAATAGTTTGTACAAAAGTCCAATCAAAGCCTTACACAAAAAAGATACAAAAGAAGAAAATCCTAAAGGCCTAGTCCACCCCGGGAGACACATCCTCGGGAGCAACATCCTCGGGAGCCACATCTTCGGGAGCCGATTCTACGGCAACCTCATCCCCATCTTCTACACTCTCAGACCCACAAGTGGAATCCTCTTCATTAGAAAGCAGGGTTGCAGCCTCAACCTCCAAAGCTTTTTCACTTTCGATGTCAGCTGAGAGGTCGAAGCCACGAGCTTGCACTTTCTCAAGAGTCTCTGTCCGGGATTGTCTCCTAGCATGGTCGACAGTACATGACAACTTGACTTAAGCAGAGATCTCCTGTTCCCGAATGTGGGAAGCCACGACATTAGCTCGGTAAGAGGCCACAAGCGCCTCTGCCTCATACTTAGCCTTTGAAATCTCGGCGGCCAGCTTAGCCCCGAGCTCTTCAATCTTCCAGGCCTGGGCCAAGGATTCCTCCTTCACACTTTGGAACTGGCCCTTGGCTGAAGTCAGTTGGGCTCGAAGTGCATCCTTCTACGAGGCAAGACGCTCCATATGCTGTCTCCACCCCAGAGTTTTAGCCTCCTTCACCTTAGCCTCCTGTCGAAGCTACTCCACCATCTCACCCTTCTGTTGAACCTGCAAAACCAAAAGGTTAATTACCAAAAATCTTCTGGACATGAGAGGTCTTGACCGGACAATACTCAGCTCCGTACAACATAGTAGGTTAACAACAACTTATCATTAAGTTTAGGTGGCACATTCTTATCACATAAATACCAGATGTGAGTCTCTATTTCATCATCCCGCTCCATTACGATGATTAACAACCTCATCAATCTCCCCATTTTCTTGGATAATAGACCCAAGGTACTTGAAACTATCTCTCTTAGGGTTGACTTGTGTATCAGGCCTCATGTCCACGTCTGTGCCATCAATTTCATTACTGAACTTGCACTCCAAGTACTTATACCCTGTTTGACCAAGCAGGAAAAATCAACTTATTTTGAGAAGTGTTTTTTTTGAAAAGTATTTTTTTCCAAAGTAATTTTGGTCAACAACGGTCTGTGTTTGGCTAAATAATTTGAAAAGAACTCCTAAGTAGCAATTTGTGTTTGGCCAAGCTTTTAAAAAGTGCTTCTAAGTGTATTTTTCTCAAAAGTGGTTCTAAAAATAGTGCTTATGGAAACAAACTACTTTTTGCTGCTTCTCCAAAACTGCTTCTCCTTTTACTCAAAAGCATTTTTTGTCTTCTAAAAGGTTGGCCAAACACTTCAATTCAGAAACTAAAACACTTTTTGGAAAAAAAGTGCTTATGAACTTGGAGAAGCTTGGCCAAACAGGCTACTCAACTTGAAACCTTTAGACTCCAAGGTCTATCTCCAAACCTCCATCCTCGCGTTAACACCGCCTCGTGTCTCGTCAATCAGTTAAATATCATCCGTAAATAACGTACACTATGGCATCTCCCCTTGAATGTGGCTCGTCACTGTGTCCAACGCCAAGGAAAATATGAATGGGCTAAGAGTCGACCCCTGGTGCAACCCCATCACAATTGTAAAGTGGTCCAAATCCCCTCCCCCCCCCCCCCAAATGGTCCTTACTAGTGTTTTAGGTCCACCATACATGTCCTTAATCACCCTAGTGTAAACCACCAGAACACCCCTAGAATCTCCCTCGGGACTTTGTCGTAAGTTTCTCTAGATCAATGAACATCATATATAAGTTCCTCTTTCTCTCCCTATACTGCTCCACCAACCTCCTTACAAGGTAAATTGCTTCCGTAGTCGAACGTCTCAACACGAATCCGAACTAGTTTTCACAAATAGACACTCTCCTCCTTACTCTCACTTCCACCACTCTCTTCCAAAATTTTATAGTGTGTGGCTTAGAAACTTCAATTTTGAATATCTCCCTTAATCTTATGTACAATAATTATCGTAATCCACCTCCATTCCTTATGCATTTTCTTAATCCTAAAGGCGATGTTAAATGACTTAGTGAGTCATTCAAAACCTCCTCTAAGCACGCTCTTCCAAATTTCTTTCTTATATGATGACAAACTGATTTTTTTGGGTCAGGGCAGCTTTGAAAGCACAAGCAGGGTAAGCAGTATATTCCAATAGTGCAACAATGGGTCATTAAGTTAAGAACCATATAAGCACTTTCTCCAAAATATCTTTACCACCGGATCCAACAACAAAGACATGCATGGCTACAACCTCGAAATAAGTCGCTCTAGGAAAAACCATATCCCTAGGCCACTTTACTATTCATGAGGATTCTCAACGTTCTAAATTTGACTAACTACGCAATTTCTTAAAACTTTTTGCAAGAGTTTCTTTTGAAAATGGAGCCATCCCAAGATTACAACGTGTCCAATATCACCTACAACCAATGCATACAACATTCCATGTACTCAAGGCCACTTTTAGCCGCGCATATATTTTTAAAAATTTCTAAGTCAATTGTGTCATTCATTAGAGAAGGATATGCGCATTCTAGTCGTTTGTGAAAGGGATCTCCCAAAGTTAAACACGATTCAACACAATGCACAAGTACGAAACGAAAGAAAGAGAAACCTCCTAAACATTCAGCAGCCATAACGTCATAAGTATGGGCATTTACATACCCATAAATAAAACTGTACCAAACACTGTAAGCTCTTATTCCGGCGTTAGCCACATTCCAAATTAACCCTAGGTGCGACTGGCACACAACTAAAACCTTCCACCAGGAGAATCGATTTATCAGACACTTAAAAACTCATTCACATCACTTAGTAAGTTAAACGGGCATCCAAACAAACCCTTAGTAAATTATAAATATTAAATAATAAATCCAAATGTTATTGATTGTAGCCCAAATACCATACTTCTTTCATGGATTATCTAATAGAGTTACACGAATTTAACTGCTAGACATGCAAACACCAAAAATGAAAATAAATATTATAAATTAAGTAGAGCTGAAACGGTGGCCTCCACGAACAATGCATAGACTCACCTCAGCAATATAATCCGCTCGAATGAACTTGTCAGTCATTAGCCTCGTCCTGGACAACAGATCTGAAAGGACATGCAAGTAAGGAATGAATTATACGTAAACATAACTCAAGTAAGGAGTGAGTTATACAAACACAACAACAACGAACATGATATAATAACACAATATTTACATCATAATAAAATACATCAACAAATTAAAGTCAATATAATTATTTAGCAATAACAATACATCTTAACACATCTCATTCAAAGAACTTATTATAATGACAATAAACGAAATTATTCAAATTCCCACGAGTCCAACATTCACAATGCCCCAAATATATCACGAAGCATACATAATGTCTTAAATATGTGACAAAGGATACATAACGCTTAGTGAAATGTATACAATATCTAAATATGTTAGGAGGCATACAAAAATGCCCTATTTATATCAAGACGTATGCACAATGCCCAAGAGATATCAAGAAGCATACACAATGCCCCAACACTATTACTCACAACCAAATAACTTTAATATTGTTAAAAAATAAAGTATTCATTGTTGGCCTCACAGACCAAAGATTCTTCCAAGCACACGCTCACCCCAACACATGAGCCTGGACAGTAAAACACATTTTTAGAATTGATTTGAAAAGATTGCATCAACGCTTAAGGTCTCACTTATCTCAAATTTTGAATTTAAGAACACTTTCCAATAAAATGGACCTATACTCTCTTGTCTCGAGATTACCTCAAATACACAAAAACGGATTTAGAATGGAAAATAATTGTTAGTCGGACTCGCTCGATGTTTCAAATCACCTAAAACAACACCAAAACGACGAATCAAACCAAAAATCAAACTTATGAATTTTCAAAACTTCAAATATCAAAACTCGCGTCGAAACCTATCAATTCAACTCGGAATGACATGAATTTTTGCAGACAAGTCAAACTCAACCAAACGGACCTACAACCATTTCCGCAATTCCATTCCGAGCCCGATATCAAAATTTTACCTATCGGTCGAATTTGCCGAAATTCTAACTTTCGCCAAATTACCTCAATTTAGCCTACGGACTTCCAAAACCAATTCCGGACGCGCGCCTATGTCCGAAATCACCATACGAAGCTGTTGACATTAACCGAAACTCATTCCAAGGCTGTTTACTCGGAAGTCAAACCTCCGGTCAACTTCCACCACTTAAGCTTCAAAAATTGAAAATTCTCTCTCAATTCGACTCCGGATTATCCGGTAACTGAATGCAACCACGCATGCAAATCGATATACACAATGTGAAGTTGTTCAAGACCTTACTCCACTGAATGGAGTTTAATTTCTCAAAACGACCGATCATGTCGTTATAAATTCATTTACAGGGAAATCCATCCCTATCCGCGCTTACTAGGGGTGTGTTACAAACTCCTGAGGGGCTCCTACAGCCCAAGCACTATCATAATCATCAATATAACTACTGCGGCGTACAGCCCGATCCCATAAATGTCACGCATAACCAAGCTCTCGGCCTCACTCAATCATCAACCTCTCCAGTCTCACCATGGGCTCACAATGTCATGAAAACAAACCGATAAAATGATATGATGAACCAATAAATAACTGAGACGTACACATGATATTAAAATGCATGATCATGACCGAGTATGGAATAATAAATGAAAAACTAGTGAGATGACATCAAGAAATGACTGCTAAGGGTCCAAACAATACCGGTACAAAGCCTAAACATGATATCTAGCACGATTAACGGCTCAACTACTTTATCACATGATGACAACATGGATATCAACAGGATAGAGTCACTAAACAGTGCCATGGAATCACCCAGGTCACTATTCTCACGGTGCACGCCCGCACCCCCGTCACTTGGCATGTACGTCACCTCAATGCCAATCACATAGCATTTAATTTGGGGTTTCAAACCCTAATAACCAAGTTTTAAAGCGTTACTTACCTCAAATCTAGCAAGGTCCTACTCCGGAAGGCCCTTGCCTCTCAATTCGGCCTCCGAACGTCCCGAATCTAGCCACACGTAATACAAGACAATCAATTTAGGCTAAGAGACCAAATCCACAAGAAAAGTATCAAATTATAGACCAAATTTTGAAATTAGCCCGAACCTGGCCCCCGGACTCACGTCTCAAAACCCGACGAAATTCATAAAACCCGAAAGTCCATTCACTCACGAGTCTAACCATATCAAATTTATCAAAGTATGACCTCATTTGGTCTCTCAAATTCCCAAAATCCGCTCTCTAAAATCCCAAACCTTAACCCCTAATTTTCACTTCGAAACCCCACTAATTAGGCGAGAAATCAACGGGAAAACACCATAGCTAAGGATAATTAGGCTCAAGGAACTTACCTCTGTGATAACCCTCGAATTTCCTTCAAAAATATCCTCATAAGCTCCAAAGTCCGTGTTCAAAATTGTGAAAATGAGTACAATTCCCCAAGTCCTCTATTTATACCTTCTGCCCAGCGAAACCGCACCTGCCGTGCAAATTCCGCATCAGCGAGGCCACATATGGGGACCAAGCTCCACTTCTGTGGTATTTCACTTAAATCCCTGCAGCTGCGTTTGCGACTAACGACCGCATCTGCGATCATCGTAGGTGCGGAAACCACCTCGCACCTGCGGACCCCTTCTCGCATCTGCGCCTGCCTGCCAGCATCTGCTACTCTCGTAGGTGCGGGAATATCTTCGCACCTGCGACTCCTACCCAGGTCCTCCATGGCCACATCTGCGGCTCCTCAGTCGCTCCTACGGGATCGCACCTGCGGCTCCCACTTCGCAGGTGGGGAAAACACCTGTAGCAACAACTTCAGCTGCATTTCTTTAACTCCAAACCTTCCGTTAACCACCCGAAATCACCCCGAGGCCCTCAGGACCTCAACCAACCATACCAACACATCCCATAACATCATCCAAACTTAGTTGAACCCTGGAATCACTCCAAACAACATCTAAACACCAAATTACCCTAGGATTCAAGCCTAAGAACTTCTAAACTTTCAAATTCTGCAAACGACACCGAAACCTATCAAACCGCGTCCTAACGACCTCAAATTTTACACACACGTCAAAAATGACTCCCTGAACCTAGTCCAACTTCCAGAAATCCATTTGGACCTCGATATAAAATTTTCACTGCCGACCAAAATCGCCAATTCTTAACTTTCGCCAATTCTAGCCTAATTCTACTACGGGCCTCCAAATCATATTCTGGACGCACTCCTAAGTCCAAAATCACCTAACGAAGCTAATAGAACCATCAAAACTCAAATTTGAGGTTGTTTACACACCAGCCAACATCAGGTTGACTCTTCATACTTAAGGTTTTAATAAAGACACTAAGTGTCTCAATTTCTCTCCGAAACCACTCAGGACCCGAACGAACCAACCCAATACAATATAATACATCTTTAAAGCAAAAAAGAAACAAAAATGAGAAAAACGGGGTTATAACTCTCAAAACGACCGGTCGGGTCATTACAGGGAGTCTCCTTCATGCTTAATCAAAGGGTTTCGAGTTTAAGCTCTGGGAGTGAAGTCTTCTTTGTTAGGGAGTACTCTACCCTAGTATGGAATGTGGCTATGAGACTTGAAAAGCGTGGCTATAGGGGAGGAAGCAAAAGCGTGGCCTTTGCTTCAACAAAAGTGTTGCCTTAGGGAAAAGGTTACGTTTCTTTTGACCATCCCCAAAAAAACTGCCTTAGATCGAAAGTGTGGCCTTTGATCAAATGCTACACTTTTTAATAGTTTAAGCCACACTTTTCGGGTGTGGTTAAAGAATTAAAATGTTGTAGTGTTCCAATTTTGCAAGACTCCAATGCAGATTCCAGACATAAGAGCAAATTCAAAAAGATAAGAACAATAAGGGAGACTCTCCCCTCTACATCAATAAGAAGAATATGAAATCTAAAGGAAGACAGCTGATCTTTATCAAAATTCAGTAAAAGATGCATCTTTCTTGTAGTTCTAATCATTTACTTCTTCTTTGGCCTAATTACTTAACACATCAGCCTTTTGAATAACCAAACCATAAGCCCAACTAATTGAAGTTGTGCACATAAGGCATAAAACAAAGAACTAATTTAATGCTCCAACGTAAATATTTGTTCTGTATCCGTTAAGGAGCTTGAATTTATGGAAGGCAAAATCTTACTAGAAACAACATGACAATCAGTATATTTGAAAAAATATTATCAGAAGATTTTAACATTGCAACATTAAAAATTTACTGCTTTCCTAACTTTCTAAATATGTCAAACAATAAAGACAAATAAATTTAACATCAATATAAAATTGGAATGGGTTCTAATAAAAAATAAAACCAGTACAATCGATACAAACAAATAACTAGCTACTCTCTTCGGTCCAAAATAAGTGATTTTTTAGACGTTTTCACACAGATTAAGAAATTCACCTTTTAGCATTAATTGACAATGAAATTGACCACATTAACCTTTATTATCTCACATAAACACTCCTAACACATATTCCAACACTATTTACTCCAAGAACAATGTAGGAAAAAACTAATTAATTCATTTTTGAAATCTGAAAAAATTATTTATTTTGGACCACAAAAAAATACCAAAAAATCACTAATTTTGTGTCGGAGGGAGTAGTAAATACTAGTCTAAAGCTCTTGGATCACGACCCGAGCCTTTTGATCTTCCTCAGCAAGAAAAATGACCTCTAATTGAATCAATGAATCACCATGAATTAGGTGAAAGGATAACCCAAAATTCATGGTAACTCATTGACCAATAAGAGATCATCTTCTCTAAATACATGCGATAATGTGAATTCTTTTATATCAAAATTCATGATTTTTCCACCTATATTTATAGTGCATTTCGGTCTTTGGCATGAGCAGAAAATTTATCCCATTTGGTTAATAATTTATGACATTACAGTTGGTAACCATTTTTAGATTGTGATATTGAATTTCATAAATCTGTTCGGATGTTATTAATTGTTAGTATTTGACCAATATATGCTCTTAATTATGGTTTTACTAAATCGAGATATAGAAGTTGGATCTAATCTATATTACCCAACATTAATTCAAGTTATATTTTAACACGCCATGCTCTTATTGTAGTACTTGTGGCGTTCAAGAAAAAATTAGAGTTAAACAAAACCAAAAAAAAAAAAAAAAAAGATGTTCTTTCACTTAGTTTGGTTGGTTTTAATTTTTTTTTATTTATAAAAAAACAACAATATTTGATTAGGTTTAGTTTATTCTAAAACCAATAGCTGCTTGCGTACCTGTCCGACTTGTATGAGCTACTTAGCGTGTGTCATGATTATTTAACGAGAACGAGACACGTATTTGAACTAATTAAGGGCACCATCTAATACATCTAATTAATCAAGTAGTCGTGTCACCTACTTAAAAGGAAAGCTGCAGATTAAATCCCCAAAAAAGGGCTGGTTGGGGCAGCAAAAGACGGCCCTTTTAGGACTGATCACTTCATTTATCTTCATAATTTCTGGACCCCATAATAAAAATGGGGAAGTTCACGGTTAACGATTAATAATATATGTATTTATTTTTAAGTTACTATTTAAAATATCTTTAATCTTTAGCCACTGCTTTAATAAATTTTAACTGCCTGGACGAAAATACTCTTTTGCTCATGTTCTTAACTTTTGCACTAAACTTGAGGACTTTAGGACTACATGTCCTTAATTTTTGAACTTGGAACTCTAAGTTCAGGACTACATGTCCTTAACTTTTGAACTTAACTTCAGGACTACTTGTCCTTAACTTTTGAACTTGGAACTCAAACTTCATGACCAAGCTTCCTTAGCTTTTGAACTTGTAAGTCAAAGTTAAGGACCTATTGTCCTTAACTTTTGATCTTGTAACTTAAGTTAAGGACTGCATGTCCTTAACTTTTGAACTTGGAACTCAAACTTCAAGACCAAGCATCCTTAACTTTTGAACTTGTAAGTCAAAGTTAAGGACCTATTGTCCTTAACTTTTGATCTTGTAACTGTAAGTTAAGGACTGCATGTCCTTAACTTTTGAACTTGTAAGTGTAAGTTCAGGACTTATTGTCCTTAACTTTTGAGCTTGTTAGTCTAAGTTCATGACCTATTGTCCTTAACTTTTGAGCTTGTTAGTCTAAGTTCATGACCTATTGTCCTTAACTTTTGAGCTTGTTAGTCTAAGTTCAGGACATATTGTCCTTAAGTTTTGAACTTGTAGCTATAAGTTTAGGACCTATTGTCTAAAACTTACTCCTTGATTTCCTTCTTCTTTATGCTTGCTCTATTTATGGTTGTTTCTTCTCTACTCTGATGTATTCTGATATTATTCTTTGGATTGTGAAAATGGTGTTGGCTTATAACATTTCTTTTTATCTGGATCGAATGTAGTTCCCTTGTGCGGCTGTGCCTTGATTTCGAGTTGTTGATGCTGTCATTGTTTGGGGGATGATGAGTTAATTTGTAGAAGTTTTATTTCGTAAGAATGTTTTATTTCCTCAAGTTTATTAAGCGTCAGAATGTTTATTTTGAAGAAGTTTAATTAATGTGGTGCAAGAATGTTATACTTGCTGAAGTTTAAGCGCAAGAATGTCTTATTTGCTGAAATTTTCCAACCTACTCTATTTCTGAAGTTTTCCAACCTACTGTATTAGGTTTGGGAAGGAAAGGGTAATTTAGTCTTTTTATATTAATTTTAATAGACTAGTGGCTACTTTTGCTCAGCATTAAAAATGTTGGATAAAAAATAAATACCACTTTAATAAGTGGCTACTTCACGCAATTTCAACCATAAAAATAGAGAGACCCCTGCAAACCATTCTCCTAAAAAGCTACATACAAACCCTAAGCAATTTTAAGGGTTACAAGTGATTCTAGTGTCGAAAAATCCAAGTTCTTTCTAGTTTCTCTTCCTCTTTCTTGTAGTTGCATTGTGGGTTATTTGAAGGTGAAGAGAGCTTGAGATTCAACTGGTTTTATCAGCGAAGTATGGTTGAGCGCCTTTGAGCGAGTCTACTAAAGTCAAGCAGTTACACGTACCGAGCCTTATACGGTCCGGTAGCTATTTTATTTACTATATTGAGAGAATTAGGTCAGTATTAGCAGGTAAGCATATATTCATATTATCTTTAACTCCCAGTTACTTTTAATTATGTTATTGTCTTACATACTCGGTATATTATTTCATACTGACGTTCCTTCAATACTGCATTTCATGTCTGCAAGTTCAGATTGACAGACGGGTAGACCTCCTCGGTTGGTGTTGTCTAAGTTCAACTTGATCAGTAAGATCCACGTCATTCGGAGTCGCCGAGTCTAGAGTCCCGAGTACACACACACACACAATATATATACATATATTATATGGGTAGGTCGAGGCCCTGTCCTGACATAGTACAACTATCAGTAGAGGCTTGTAGACATATCATGTCAGTAAGTGCAGCATGTTGGCCTTGTAGGACTTGTAGATATATTCTTAGTGTTAGTTGTAGTAGTTATGCTGGTCTTACCAGCCCAGTTTTATACAGATGTTTAGTTGGAGCTAACCTCCATTCATTTTTATATTTTATTTCACAAATTATCATGTGTTGTAGCCTTTTAAGAAAAAAGTACTATATTGTATGATCAGAGTCCCTCGATCTCAAATTAGTACGCTCGGTCAAGTGAGGCATCGGGTGTCGGTTTTGCCTCACCCGTTTTGGGACATGACAAACTTAGTATCAGAGCATGTCTGTCCTAGGAAGTCTACAAGCTGGTTCTATTAGAGTCTTGCTTACAGATGTATTGCGCACCATGATGTTGGGAATATTTCTATATGTTTTGGTATTACTTTACCCATGTTTTAACCGCTTTTTGGTGCTATTTGGTGTTAAAAATGTCCAATATGTGTTAATTATTAGTTTTATGACTAATTAAGTTATGTGTGATGATTTAGGATGTTTGGAGTGCAAAAAAAATGAAGAAACGGCGCTCCAACTAGAGGAGAAGATGGTGGATGCGTCGCATCCAACCTTGGAAAGAAGGCTAGTTGGTGCACCCTTAGCAGTGAAGTCGAACCATAGCATCCGCCTTAGCATCTACACCTGGGCACATCAAAGATGGAGGAACAAAGGGTGGATGCGAAGCATTCACACTAGCATGCGAAGCTGAAGAAGTGGAGGACGAGGGGGATGCGAAGCATCCACCCCAGCATCAATCCCTGAAGCTGGGTCGGATTAGGAGTAGCAGAACTTTGTCCCACGACTTTTGTACGCAATATATAGGCCAAAAACGCCCATTTTAAGGGATGGAACACATTTTTTGAATGGAATTTGACCTAGGGAGAGCAAGGAGCCGTCGTGGAGGCCGGGTTTCATCTTTCTTCCGCCAAACTTAGTAATTTTTATAATTCTTTGTATGATTTGTTGTTTGGCTACTATGTTTGTGTGGAGCTAAACTTCATGTTCTAACGTTGTGGTTCTTTCATGACTATTGTTATTCGAATATTGATTTTGCTTTCTTGATTTATCATATTGGTTTATTTATTCAATCTTGTGCTTTATTATTTGATTGCTTGATCACTAATTGAATACTATCTACGAATACAGAATTGAACTCGAAAGTTGGAATGGTAGATTGCATATAAGATTGAGTAGAGCAAGTTCTTGAAGCTGAGCATCGGGGAATGGATTCTCGATTAGGATAGACATATACCTAATTTCCTTGCTTGGTTGATTTACAGGAATTATAAATGATTTTTTGTTACTTCTAATTTCATAGGCATATAGGCATTAGTTAGCTTGAATAGGCGAGTAAGAACTAGACAGATTCTTAGGAGCAATATTAATCCTATCAACCAATAAACCAGAAATTTAATCAATCAATTCAATTGAAGAATACAATATGATTGTTAGATAGCCCATAACCCTAGATCGTTTTCATCGCATTGATAACATAAAAAATTGTTATCCCTTTTGTTCAGAGTTCACTATTTGTTTTTCTCTATTTTAATTAGATTAGAATCAAATACTTCTAAGTTTAATTCTTTTTTAGATAACTAGGATAGTCTAATTTAGTTAATAGTTAATCATAAGTACTCGTGGGTTCGACACTCTATCTTATCACTTTATTACTTGACGATCACGTATACTTGCGTGTGTGTTTGGCCACAACAAGTTTTTGGCGACGTTGCCGGGGACTTAGAAATTAACTATTTTTCTAGATTAGACATTTACCTTTTATCTATTTATTAATTTTTGTTTTGGTTTAGTTAGTATTTATTTATTTATTTTAACATGGCATCTTGGAATGAAAATTATTCGAATGATGGTTATTCTAATTTTGATGATCCTTGTCCATATTGTGGAGGACCCCACTGGTGAAAAAACTGTCAGCATGTTCCCGAGAGCAAGTTGTGTGCACAATCTAAATCCTTTGAGTGGAATATCTGTATTATGTGTGGTGGTCAAGATGGTCATTGGGATGGTTGTCCTAATTTGTTTCATCATTCTCTAAGACCTTATTATGATCTTTCTAATGATGTTTGTGAGTTTGATAAGGGCAATGAAGTGCAGGATATGAAACCTGATGCATATATTAGGGATATTTTGAGGCAGGTAGCATAGCAACAGGATGAACTCAAAAAAGCTATGAAAAGAATGAGGGAAAAACTCACAAGAATGAAGGCCAATATGGAAGAATTAAATGAAGAGAGCTAGTACCAGCAAGAGGAAAGTTGTAAAAAGAGGCGATTTTGAGTCAAACTTGACTGGTAGAACAAGCTGAAAGATGGGAATTTCGGGTCGTGACATGGAGTATCTAATAGAGTTACATGAGTGTAACTGTTGGACATGCAAATAACAAAAATGAAAATAAATGGCATAAAATAAGTAGGGTGAAACAGTAGTCTTCACGAACAATATTTCGGCTCATCTTAGCAATCGACTCCACTCGAATGAACTTGTCAGCCATTAGCCTTGTCATGGACAATAGTATTTGAAAGGGTGTGCAAGTAAGAAGCGAGTTATATGTAAACATAACCCAGTATGATCCTCGACTTCTCCCCTTTGAATACTCCTGAAACAAGTGTAATACAAACACAAAATAACGAACATGGTATAATAACACAACGTTTATGTCAAAATAAAATATATCAAAAAATTAAAGGCAAAATAATTATTTAGCAACAACACTACATCTCAACACACCTCACACAAAGCAATTATTTAAATAACAATAAGCGAAATTAACCAACACTCTGACGAGTCAAGAATAACATACACAATGTCCCAAATAAGTGACGAATCATATATAATACATTAAGTATGTAACATAGCTCAACAGTCTCCCATAACACATTTGAGATATTTTTTGTTGCTTTAATCCAAAGGTTCGAAGGTTGAAATTCCCGGAGACTTTTCTTAGATCAATCGTGTAGATACTTATTATCTTGATATTATTATCTTTACTAAATCGACGAAAATAGGTTGATAATTCCATGGAACACTTAGCTTGATGTTCTTTGGGTGTGGGGACATCCTTAACTCTCAAAATTAGAAGAAAGAATGATTTGTCTCTCTCCTCGACTGCCATTTACCAAAGGGTTTTGGTTTGGATGCTATAGCCATTGCCCCACGATCCCCTTGGTTCTCAAAGTTCACTGTTTGTTTTCTAACACAACACCCTTTAGTAAAATAGTCATAATCTTTTGTTATAATATCAAAATGACAAACAGTTTGAAGTGTCGGAAACTAAACTTCAAGGAATTTAATTAGAAATATAGTTTATAGCGTAGTTCATACTTCATTATACAATGGGAGTTACTATCGTTATAATTCAGTCCAAATGCGACTAAGTTCGTCTTCTTTTATCAAACATTTTCAACTTGCTCACATAATATCGAAAGTCTCTTGAATTCCCTCGAATCCCAAACAAACTATTCCAACAAGTACCAAAACTCATTTTTACCAATATGAAGTGTTAAAACACAAAATGTGTTGCATTCACAAGATATGATGGGTAATGTTATCACTGTTTATTTTGGTTTTCGACTTGAGACTTGAGTTATGAATGTAGACTTTATGTTAAGAGCTCTATTTTACTCGTATTCATTTGTGATATTCTATATTGGTCGTTGCACGTTAGCCATATCAGCAATGTAAGATACAAGAGTTGTTAAGTGAATCAGTCAATAAGTGCAAATCACGACCTTGTGGTTTTGGCTTATGAGACATTGAAGTTTGGTGTTATGTTAGTCATGCATTGTCCACTTATTCATCCTAGATTTTACTAATCAATTCTAGATATTCTAAATTTTTGTTATATTTGAAAAATTCTAGCTTTTAGGGTTAGAGTTTAATGAGTCATTTATTCTCAACCAACTTTGAGAATCGATAAAAAGTCAAATGGGCATAGCTTTGTCTCAATTTGGTGTTGTTTCCTTTTTATTTCTCCCTTGTCGTCACCTGAAATCGCATAAATATGACTTACTCCTCTCAGTTTGTGTGAATTGAATTACACCATCCTCCGCTTTCAGAAAATGGCTGCAATCACAAGTGATTGTTTTGAGTGGGGGCGACTCTGAAAGCACATAGCCAGATTCGAACCAGATTTTTTCATTTCAACGTTGCCCAAGAAGCATCATAACCACACTACACTCAACTCAAACAATAAACTTAAACCATAAACCATTACTTCTACCCAATAGCATGTTACATATGATGAACTTAAAATAAACTTATAACAACCCGGCAGGTCGTTTCGAGAGATTTTAACTCTGTTTCCCCATTTTTGCTTCAATATGTTTTGTTCAGCTCTATTATGTTGCGTCATATCGGTTGGCTCGCGTTTGGAGTGATTTTGGAGAGGAATGAGACACTTAGTCTCTGAATTTGGATATTTAGTTCGAAAAGTCAACTGAAAGTTGACTTATGAGTAAATGATCTCGGATTTGGTTTTTATGGATCAGATAACTTCGTTTGGTGATTGTGGACTTATGAGTTTGTTCGGAATGAAATTCAGATATCCGTGGTAGAATTAGGCTTGAATTGGCGAAATCGAAAAATTTGGCGGTTACTAGTCGGTAGTGGAAAATTTGATATCATGGTCGGAATGGGATTCCGGAAGTTTGAATAGTTCTGTAGTGTCATTTTGTGACGTGTGTGCAAAAGTTCAGGTCATTCGGGGTTGGTTTGGTTGGTTTCGGCATCGTTGGCGAATTTTAGAAGTTTAGAAATCCTTAGGCTTGAATTGAGAGTTAATTCGCTATTTTGGTGTCGTTTTGGGTGTTCCGAAGGTTCGACTAAGTTCGTGTATTGATATGTGACCTATTGGTGTAATTGGTTGAGTTTCCGAGGGCCTCGAAATGATTTTGGATAGTTAATGGGAAGTTTGAAAATGAAAAAAATGTAGTTGGTGTTGTTGTTCTGGTGTGGCCGCACTTGCAGATTGGGAACCGCAGGTGCGAGCATCGCAGGTGCAGAATTAAGTCGCATGTGCAGAGTTTGGAAGCCTGGGGTTTTATTGCAGAAGCGGATGAGGGGTCGCACCTGCGAGTCTACATGTGTAAAGGATTGATTGCAGGTGCGGTTTATGGGACTTGAGTGGTTTCCGTAGATGCGGGCTTTTGGGCGCAGAAGCGGAGGCTGCAGGTGCGCTATTTTGACCGCAAATTCAGTTTTGCTGGCCAGAAGGTATAGAAAGGACCATTCACAGTTTTTGGTCATTCTTCACAATTTCAACACGGTTTTTGGAGCTTTTGGTGGGTGTTTAAGAGGGATTCAAGGGGAAACTCGTTGAGGTAAGATTTTTAAACTCAATACTCGAATCTATGATGATTTTCAGTTGATTAAGCATGGAAATTGTAGAAATTAGGGGGGGAAATTGGGGAAATTAGGGCATGGAATTTGGAGAGTTTAATTTGGGTAATTGAGAGGTCAAACGAAGTCAGATTATGGTAAAATTTGTATGTATGGACTCGTGGGTGAATAAGGTTTCTACTTTTGTAATATTTGTTGGATTCCTAGACGTGGGCCTGGGGGTCAGGTTTGGTCGTCTTCTAGAATTTTGATTTAATTTGATAAATTTTTATGTGAACTTCGTTCCTTTAGCATATATTAATGATATAATACTGGTTTTGGATTGATTCGGGGAGATTTGTGGTCGAGTCGAGCGGCATGGGCATTGTAGAGTAGTTTTTCATACTGTTTGAGGTAAGTAACGATTGTAAATCTAGACGTGAGGGTATAAAACCCCTGAATTTCGTACTATTTCGTGAAATGAGGTGACACACACGCTAGGTGACGGACGTGTGGGCGTGCACCGGTAGGGATTGTGACTTGGTCCATCCCGTAGCAACTATAGAGTTGCATATTTTGATAAAAGTTGTATGATATCTGTGTGTTTTAAAAATGACTCTTATAACTTGGGTTGAATGCTATGTTTGGGGCCTTGTGCCTATACTGTTTGGACCCTCAGGGGTATTTTACTACTATCCTCACACTGTTTTGATTGAAAGCATATCCTCAGTCATGATTTTTTCCTGTTATTGATTAGTTCCATTTCATTACTCTATTTTTAAAGTATATGAAAGATGTTTTGGGCTGAGTTCCCTGATTTTACTGAAATGCCCGAGTGGCTTGTAAAGTTGATGACTGAGAGAGGCCGGGGGCCTAATTGTGAGGATATATATATTTATGGATCAGGATGCACACCACAACGATATATATATATATATATATATATGGATCGGGCTACACACCGCAACGATATAGAGCTTCGATTGTAGGAGCCTCTCCGGAGTCTGTACACCATCAGTGAGCGTAGGTACCTACTGAGTGTGAGTGCTGAATGTGAGTGATGAGTGTTGAGTTATGAGTGACTGAGAGGCTTGCCCGAGGGGCTATTTATGAGTGATACTTTGCCCGAGGGGTTGTTTATGAAATCACTATTTTCACTCTATTTTTATATTAAGCCTCTATTGAAACTGTTGAAAAAATATTTTACAGGATTTTCGTTGAAACTGGAATTTTTTACGAGATATTTCGATTTGGATACTGATTTGGCCTTGTTGTTTTTCACTGAGATTTTTATGTAGTGAACTTCATGTGATTTTTACTGCTCTTCACTGCACTCAGCCTTTAGTTATAATTGTTACTTACTGAGTTGGCGTACTCACGTTACTCCTTGCACCTTGTGTGCAGATCCAGGTGCCAGGGCATCCGAGTGAGTGCTAATTCTTCTTCAGATTATCCTGGAGCTTAGCAAGGTAGCTGCATGGCGACCACAACCTTTCTTTTCTCCCTCCTATCTTCTAGTTGTTCATTTTTTATTAGACTCTTTTTGTCAATTTGAGTAAACTGTATTAGACTTGTATTCTAGATGCTCATGACTAGTGACACCGAGGCGGGCCGTTGATTTTATGTTTTTTCTTAGTTCCTCTTGATTTGAAGTGTTGAGCTAAAGATTTATGACGAATACAATTAGTAAATGAATTATTGAAAAGAAGTATTTTATGCTATGAATAACGAATCGACTAGCCTAATGCTGCGATATGCGTCATCATGACCATGGTGGTTTGGGATCGTGACAAAACTGACTTTTTTTTTGGTCGAAACTACAGTTTTTATTCCAACCTTTTTGCAAAATTACATCATCTGTTCTACTTGGACTCTCGAACAAATCTCAAACAGGAAATCATAAACAAACTGTAAAACTCTTTCATTGTTAACTATTTAAAAAAAACTATAAACTATCCTATATACAACTAGGATAGCTATTTAACATCTCCAGTAATGGTCTCCATTTAGGTTTCATTTGTCCAGTTATGTGAACTTGGACAACAATGTCTTTTGATCTGTCTTGCATCTCCTTCTTGCATTGTTGAAATCTTCTATTGTTTCTTTCCATCCATATGTTATATACTACAGCAGCAAACACAACTCCTAGTAAAGTTTTTTTTGGTTTTTTGTTATTCACATTCTTGATTAACCATTGTACTTCTTCTTCCCATGTTTCAATTCTCCTTTGATATCCCATCCACATTAACATACTCTTCCACATTTTCGGAGAATATGAACACTCAAAGAATAAGTGTTCATGTGTCTCAATCATATCTCTTTCACATAGGACACATTCTTGATCTACATGAATTCCCCACTTTGTCAATCTGTCCACTGTTGCCATTTTTCTATGCATTGCCATCTACAATATAAAATGTTGTTTTGCCAGACTGCCATTGATCATGACTACAACTTTCCATCTCACTTTAGGCCATTCTGGTGTGCTTTGAAGATATGCTTTTTTGATACAAAAATTCTCATTCTTCATACATGATTGTATCCTTTTCATATAATTTGCCCACCATTCCCTTGCAGAGAAAATTTTCCTTACAAGCCAAGTAGCTTGTTTAGGTAGTTCCATATTAGTTATATTTTTCCTCTTTATGTATTGTCCATGTATCCATTTAATCCAGAGTTTGTCTTTCTTGTTCACTACTGCCCACAACAGTTTTGTTATTGCTGCCTTATTCCATCGTTCATAATTGATGATGTTCAAACCCCCTGCAGCTTTTGGTTTACACAAAGTCTCCCAAGCTATAGGATTCTTCTGAGAATTCTCATTGCTGCCAGTCCATAGATACTTCCTGCAGATGCCATTCACCATTTTTATAATCTTCTTTGGGATAAGGAACACTTGAGCCCAGTAGGTTTGCATTTCAAATAACACACTCGTAATGAGTTGTAATCTGCCTGCATATGAGAGTAATTTGGAGGTCCAACTTCTTATTCTGTCTACCATTTTTTCAACCAGAGGTATACATTGTTGTATAATGATCTTCTTTGCAGCCAAAGGTACTCCCAGATACTTAAATGGAAAACTACCTTCTGATAATTGAAGTTCAACCAACATTTTGTCTTTGAATGCCCTGGTAACTCCTGCTATGTATAATGAACTTTTAGCCATATTAGCATGAAGCCCTGAGGCTTTAGAAAACTGATCAAAACATCTTATTAACATCTTCATTGATATCTCATCAGCCCTGCAACACATAAGTAAATCATCTGCAAAGCAGATGTGGATAATTTGTAGTTTACTGCACTTAGGATGGAAATTAAAATCTGGAATCTTTGTCACTGTTTTCAGATATCTGTTGAGGTATTCCATGGCTAGAACAAACAGATAAGGGGACATGGGATCCCCTTGTCACAATCCTTTCTTTGCTTCAAACTTCTCAGTTATACCTCCATTCAATAACAAAGAATAGCTCACTGTGCTAACACACTTCATAATCAACTCAACTAGTTTATATGGAACTCCAAACTCCAGTAATATTGATCTCAAGAATCCTCATTCCACTGAGTCGTATGATTTTTTAATGTCCACATTGATCATACATCTAGGTGACACAGTCTTTTGAGTGTATCATTTTATTAATTCATGAGCCATTATCACATTATCCAATATATTACTCCCTTCAATAAAAGCATATTGAGAAGGCCTAACCAGGTAATCCACCACTAATTTCAGTTTATTCGTTAACAGTTTAGCTATTATCTTGTACATTGTCGAGCAGCAAGCAATAGGTCTAAACTCCTTAACAAAACTAGGACTCTTCACTTTTGGAATTAAAGTAACTGTTGTAAAATTTACCTCCTTCAATAGCTTGCCAGTCTGGAAAAATTTCTGAACAACTTCAATAACCTCTTGCCCTATAATTGACAAGAACTCTTTGAAAAATTCTGCAGGGTATCCATCAATACCTGGAGCCTTCTCATTAGGCAGATTCTTCACAATTTGACTTATTTCCTTACTAGTAAGTGGGGCTAAAAGTTGTTGTTGTTGAAATACAGTCAAGCATGGCCCATCTATTGTTATACTTATATCAATTCCTGGCATTTGTTCTTCTTCTTTTCCCAACAATTGCTGAAAAAACTGAATAAACTCTTGCTGAATCAATTTTGGTTCTGTAATCTTCATATGAGTATCATTATATATGCAGCTGACTTTGTTCCTTGCTTGTCTAGCTCTAATGTATGCATGAAAATACTTATTATTGTGGTCTCCTAGTTGAATCCATGTGGCTCTTGATTTCTGTATCATTATTTGTTCTTGGATTGCCTCCCATTTCTCAATATCTGTTAGGTACTTTCTTTCCTCAACTATCAGCCCTTCATTAAAATAGTCTTCATTCAGTTTTCCTTGGATCTGTTCAAATTCTTCTCTCATTTTGCTTAGCTTTTGATCCTCTGAGGAATGTTCTTTTTGTATACTCCTGGCCTCTTTCTCTATCTGCTTCAGTTTCCTCTATGCAGAATACATAGCATCTCCTCTAATTCTCTGTCCCCATACTCTGTGCACAATTTCCTTGTACTCTTCTTGCTTCATCACTATTGTTAGTAGTCTATAAGGCCTATTAACTTTAATTTGTTTCACCTCAGTATTAAGCATTATAGGGGTATGATCTGAGCATCCAGTTAACATGTAGATAGCCTCAATACCAGTGTATAGGTTGAACCATTCAGCATTCCCACATGCCCAATCTATATGACTATATATTCTAATTTCTGCATCTCTTTTGTTACACCATGAGAAGTTACCCCCTCTTTTAGTAATCTTCCCCACTCCTATATCTTCAATACAGTTTTGGAAGTCAATTACTTCAGCTTGTTGCACAGGGATTTCCATTAGCTCTGTCATCAACATTGAGCACACTATTGAAATCTCCTAGAATTAGCCAAGGATCATTCAATTGTATACTCCTTAGACTACCCTATAATGGCCCTCTATGTTGTGTAGTATGCAGCCCATATACATATGTTATATAACTAGAGAATTCTGAATTTTTATCTTCCACACGATAATGAATCAGTTGTTCTGTCTTCTCTAAAATTGTAACATTAACATTGACTTCCTTCCACATTAACCATATTCTCCCATTCAGTGCATGCTCATAATTGTCTTATATTTTCCATTCTCTCCCTAGTTTCCTCTGAATAGCCTTAGCATTCTGCTTTTTGAATCTTGTTTCAAGGCAAGCAATCATATCCACTTTATTTTTCAGCAAGAATTTTCTAATTTCTCGCTGCTTGTAGGACTTGTTCAGTCCTCTTACATTCCAAGACATAATAATCATGGGGGAATCTGATTACTAGGAGTGCATTGTAGGCTCCTTTGTCTTGCTTCATCATTCCTCATCTTTTCCTGTAGATTCCCTTCAGGTTGATTCTCCTTTATCATCAGTGGTGCAAATCTGTTCCTGTTAGCTAATTCTTCATAGTTAATCTCTGTATGATTTGAATTTTGTAAATTAATCACCTGTTTTCCTTTATCTTGTTCCTCCTTCTCATCCTGTTCTATTGAATCTGTTTGTTGCTGATTGGACTCATTTGCTACCTCTACCTTTGGCTTCCATTCTATTTTGTTTCTCTTCCTTCTTCTTCTTTTCTGCTTAATTTCCTCCTTCTATTTCTCAGCCTGCTGACATTTCCCTTTGTCATGTCCAAAATTGTTACATTCTAGGCAGAATTTAGTTTTCTACTCGAACTCCATCCTTTGCATCCAGCTTCTCTCATCAGGAATTTCAATGTAAATTTCATCAGGTAAAGGCTGAGTGATATCCATTTCAACTAGTACCCTAGAAAATGAGATCCTCTCACATTCAGCTGTCAGCCTATCAGTGCAAATAGGCTTACCTAGAAGGCTAGCAATCCTTCCTAGGTTTTCCTCAGTCCAACATTGAATAGGCAAACTTGGAAAATTGACCCAGATTGGAACAATTCTCATGGATTCATTTTTTATCTGAAAATTTTGATCCCACTTCTTCAGTATCATTGGCCTATTGTGTATACGGTCCCTGTTGCATTACCAGCTCTTTGTCCTCCATAGATTGAAATTTGAAAATGAAGTAACCATCATCATGCATCAAAAGTGTTGGTACCGTAACAAAATTCCAAACACCATATACAAACTTTAACATATCTTTAAATGATGGATTTTCCCCCAGTACATACCCTATCAAAGCTGTTTTCCATTTCTGAGCTTGCAATTCTATCTCCTTAGTGTTCAATTTTGCCATTTTCACTCCATCCTTCACCATCGGAGGGTAGAATTTTAGTTGCATGCCCTGTGTTTGTGCTCTGTTTCCTTTCACAACATCCGCCATGGTCTGTTTTTGAGATCCAGTTGAATACGTCAGTTTCCTTGCTGTTGTTAACACTGTTGCTTCCACTGGTTGCATGTCCATCTTCTCCACCTCCGGCGGAGCTTGCATGACTGTCGGAGCACTTCCCATGCCAGGAAGCCAATGTAACAGTTGCATCGGAGCTAGTTTTTGTGGGATTTCACTTCTGGTGTAATTAATCTCGTCATCTTAATGAATCAGTAAGGAATTTGTAGTATAGTAATGGAGTTTTCCCGTTAATGGCGTCTGTAAGCTACCTTGCTTCACATTCGCCAAACGTTCTCTCTACTTTCTCTCTCTACATCCTTTTTTCAATTATACTTTTAAATACATATTAAATTTTATAAAGTAATTATATATCGTCCACAATTGATCCAGATGCTTACAATGTCGTTTCAACTTTTATTTTTGACGGAGAAATGTATTTTGAAACTTAAATGTAGAATAGTAAAGAATTAACAAGGTCTTTACAATAAGTAAATCCAAAACAAACCTAGTAGAAAGGTAGAGCCAGAGGCGGATCTAGGATTTAAAGTTGATGGGTGCCATAATTTCCTTTAATGTATACTTTATAATGACTGATATAAAATTTGTTAGGAACATTTACTCGTTTTTTTAGTTAATTGGAGTCAATATAATAGGTATTTTTTATTTGAAAATTTCAAAGTTACATATCAGATATTTAAAAAATGTGATTAGATTTTTAAAATAGGATCACACCTTTAGTATAACAACATAAGTAAAATCAACATTTTCACTAGAAAATTACATTTTTTCTGTATATTAAAAATTAATTTACACAACTAAGATAAAATATTAAAAAAAAAGAATTACATCAATCAGAATAAGAAAACTTAAAAAATATTTTCTATAGATAAATTATACCCCATAAGCATAAATTAAATTAAATAAACTGCAATTTCCCATAAATCAAAATCATAAATCATATATTTTTTACGCAATACTTACGAAATTATAGTAAAGTGATTTAAATTACATCTAACAACCATCACATAACAAAATTTTTATGATATAATAAAAAAGATGAAAAAAATTTGATCTCAATCCAAAATTCTCATTAAGACCCAATTTTTCGAATTTGAAAGAAGAAAATTTAAAAATTTATCTAAGAGGATTGCTTATTTTATATAATTTTAAAGTTTACGAGTCTCTTTTTTGAGTGTACTTGCTAGAGATCACATACAAAATAATACAATAGAGAAAAAAAATGTGAAAAAATAAAATAAAACGCCGAATAGAAATTTGGTGGTAGCCGAAAAGGGAAATGACTGGGACAAAAGGAAATAAAAATCCAAAGAAAAGAAAAAGTGAGACAAGGTTCAAGATAAATTCAAACACACGAGAAAAGCTTTCAAAAAGGTCTACCAGCCATGGTACCTTTGTCTAGTTTACGGTTGCGGGTGACAGGATCATATAATTAACCTAATTTAAGAAAATCTCAACATAAGTATATAAAATTTTTATTATTTTACCGAGTGCCATGCCACCCCTGGGTAGAGCCCCCACATAATGGAGAGGTAGTGCTTCATCTTTTATCCCCTCTGAAAGTTTGGTTCTTCCGAATCCACACCTTTGTGCAGACAATACTTAGAAGTACATTATGAGAATCTAATAAAATTTACACTGCGATCTCCATCCATCCTGAATAATAATAAGGAAAACGCTCTGTTATTTTTTGTTTCTTTCTTGTTTATTAATACAAAAAAAAAAAAAAAAATACATATCTCACAGTTGTATACTTAAGGAGAAAATGAAGGAGCCTCCTTAATTTGGAGTTCAAGCCTTGAGAATGAAGTCGTCTTTACCCAATATGGTACTTCCTAGCATGGATTCCAGTTTGGACTGACATTGATATGGATACCAGGCATCAGCGCGAATAAAAGAAACTAAGAAAATAAGGGAGACTCACCCCTACATCAATAACAAGATTATGAAAATCTAATGGGAGGTAGCTGATGTTTATCAAAACTCAATACAAATTCCTTCTTTCTTGAAGATCTAATCATCTATTTCTTTTTTGGGTTAATTACTTAACACCATAAATCTCTTTCCCGACGTGGCTCCCAAAATTTGCAGATACACCAACCTTTTGAATAACCAAAATACAAGCCAAACAAATTGAATTAAGTTGCGCACATAAGGCATAAAACAAAGAACTAATGGGCATTAATTTATAGCTCCAATGTAAATATTTGTTTTGTATTCCTTACGGAACTTGAATTTATGGAACGTAAAATCTTATTTGAAACAACATGGCAATTATTGGATTTGAAAAATATATCATAAGTTTTCCACGTAACAGCATTGAAAAGTCATTGCTTTCCTAACTTTCTAAATAAGTAAAACAATAAAAACAAATAAATTCAAGATTAATATTAAATCGGGATGAGTTGTAACAACAATTAAAATCAAGATTTGTCCTAACAATCGAACGACCCGAGCCTTTTGATCTTCCTTAGCAAGAATCACAACCTCTAATTGAATCAATGAAGCACCATGAATTAGGTGAAAGGATAACGCAAAATTCATGGCACCTCATTGACCAATAAGAGATCATCTTCTCTAAAGACATACGATAATATGATTTTTTTATATGTAAAAATTCATGAATTTTGCACCTATATTTATAGTGCAATTCGGTCTTGGGCATGAGCAGAAAATTTAGCCCATTTGGTTAATAATTTATGACATTACAGTTGGTAACCATTTTTAGATTATGATATTGAATTTCATAAATCTGTTCGGATGTTATTAATTGTTAGTATTTGACCAATATATGGTCTTAATAATTGTTTCACTTAATTGAGATGTAGAGGACCCTTTGAAGGGCTGATCATCTTCATTTATCTTCATCATTTCATGACCCAAAAATAAGAGATACCCCTGCAAACCATTCTCCCAAAAAGCTTCATACAAACCCTAAGCAATTTTAAGGGTTACAATTGAATCTAGTGTCGAAAACCCAAAGTTCTTGACCCTATTATTGTCGAGCGCTTATGAGCGAGCCTACTACAGCCGAGTAGTTACACGTACCGATCCTTCTAGGGTCGGATATCTGCTACTTACTATATTGAGAGAATTAGATCAGTATCAGCAGGTAAGCATACCTTCAAATTATCTTTAACTCCAGTTACTTTCAATTATTTTATTATCTTACCTACTTGGTACATTATTTTGTACTGACTTCCCTTTTATCCGGGATGCTGCATTTCATGCCTACGGGTTCAGATAGATTCAAAAGGTGTTGTCCAAGTTCAGCTTGATTGGTAATATCCACATCATTTGGAGCTGCCGGGTCTAAAGTTTTGAACACACACACACACACACACACACACACACACACACACACACATATATATATATATATAGGGAGAGAGAGAGATTGAGAAAGAGAGAGAGATTGTATGGGTAGGCCAGGGCCTTGTCCCGACACAGTACAACTATCAGTAGAGAAATATCATGTCATTCAGTTTAGCATGTTGGCCTTGTAGGCCTTGTATGTATATTTGGTGTCAGTTGTAGTAGTTATGATGGTCTTACCAGCCTAGATTTATACAGATGTTCAGTTGGAGCTAATCTCTATTCGTTATATATTTTGTTTCACAAATTATCCTGCATTGTGGCCTTGCCGGACAAAGTACCAAATTGTATAGTCAGAGCCCCTACGTCTCAAGTTGGTACACTCGGTCAAGTGAGGCATAAGGTGCCGGTTTCGTCTCCCAATGTTTGGAGTGCGACAAACTTGGTATCAGAGCAGATCTATCTAGAAAGTCTATAAGCCGTGTCTAGTAGTCTTGCTCACATATGTATTTGTGATGACCCAAGGAGTCATCTTGTATTTTAGGACTTATTCCATGCTCATTAGCCTTAAAAATTATATAATTTCCTCCTCGATATGCGTGCATAGTCCGGGCATAATTCAGAAAAGCATTTATGTGAAAAATAGAAGAAATAATAATTTTTTAAATTTAAAATAATTTTTAGTTGACTTTGATCAACGTTTTGAGAAAAACGGACACGGACACGTGTTCCGACGGTCCCGGTGGATCCTCTATCAAATATGGGATCTGGGCGTATGCCCGGAATCGAATTCCAAGGTTCATAGCCCGAGAAATGAATTTTTAACTAAAATTGAATACCAGAAAAATTATGGTTTTAAAGTATTTGACTAATATTTGATTTTTACGGTATCGGACGCGTATTTTGGTTCCGGAGCCCGGTACAAGTCCGTTATAATATCTAAACCTTGTATGTTAAATTTGTTAAGAAACAGAGTTTAAATGACGTGAATTGGACCCTCGATTGAGAAATATAAACTTTAAGTGTTCTTGAGAATTTCATTGATTTTGTTGCTAAATCCGTAGTTTTAGGTGTTATTTTAGCGATTTGATCGTACGAGCAAGTCAGTATGATATTTTCAGACTTGTGGGCATATTTGGTTTGGAGCCTTGAGGGCTCGAGTGAGTTTCGGGTAGGCATCAGGATGTTTTAAACTTAGAAAAATCTGATGTTTTGCTGTTGCTGGTGCACATAAATTTTGTGCTTCGTGATCAGGAAGCCTCTCTCGCGATCGCGAAGTGCAAGCTAGGCTGGGGAGGTATTTCTTCTACGCGAACGTGAGGCTTCGGACGTGAACGCGAAGCACTGGGGGTTAGCTCTTCGCGAACGCGACTGACCTTACGCGAATGCGTAATGTATTAGAGGTGGGCTGGGGAAATCTTTGAGTTGATCTTTGCGAATGCATTCCCAGGCCCGCAAACGCGATGGTCAGGGGGGGGGGGGGGGGGGGATATTTTTTGGGTTTTTTTTTGGAGAACACCCCCCGGGGCCCGAAGGGGGGGGGGGGGGGGGGGGGGGGGGAGAAACCATCGCGAACGCGAGAAGCTCTTCGCGAACGCATAGGACTTCTATCCGCAATGCATCGCGAACGCGTCAGGTCCCTTGCGAACGCTTCAGGTCCCCCGCGAATGCGAAGAAGACTTGTCCATCAAATTAAAAATAGAATAAAAAACGGGGATTGTCCATTCTCTCATATTTCCAGAATTGAGAAGGCTTAGAGGCGATTTTCAAGAGACAAATTCTTCCCCAAAGTGTTGGTAGATGATTCTAAACTACTTCCTTCCAACTACCCATTATTTTTCATCAATTTTCATCCTAAAATCTAGGATTTTCATGGTAGAAATTGGGGGTTTGTGTATAATTAAGGATTTTGCATAATTGGAATTTAGACCTAAATTTGGGGTTGAATTTCGAAACTAATTACATATTTGGGCTCGGGGGTGAATGGGTAAACGGATTTTGGTCCGAAACTCGAGTTTGGACCAAGCGCGTCCGGGGTCGGTTTTAAACCTTTTTTGGGAAAATTTGGGAAATCAGTAATTATTCATTAAAGTTATTTCCTTAAGCGATAATTGATGTTATTAAGTTGATATTGACTAGATACGAGTGATTCGGAGGTGGAAAATAGAGGAAAAGTAATAACTGAGCATTGGGTTGGCTGTCGGATCGAGGTAAGTGTTTGGTCTAACTTTGACTCGAGGGATTAGGGATCCCGACTTGATAAATTTCACGTGAGTGGCGTATGGGTGTGATGACGAGTACCCATGCGCCGCCAAATTACTTGTTTAACCTGTTCCCTTCCCTGTTTCCAGTGTATTATCTTCATGTCTTAACTGTTTCATGATTATTGTTGTTTCTATGTATAATTGCTTCTTGTTAAATGTTGGTTCTTACTTGGAAGTATTAGTTGTTACGTATTTTTATTGTGATACACTATTGGTTTAAGCTGGTTGTTGGTGTTTCATGGTATATTTCGGTTGGTCTCGTTGTGTAGTGTTAATTGGTGAAGTTTCATAATTGTGTAAGGTTTCTGTTTCCATAGGTTTAAGGCATAAATGTTGTGGAAGGTTTTAACTAAATTGTGAAATACATGTTCTTATCGTGTTACTGGTGATTGTCTGGTAGGATCGGGTTGCATGCCGCAACAACGAGTAATAAGGATGGACATGTGGGATCGGGTTGCACGCCGCAATAGGAGGAATAAGGGTGATATATATTGAGGAGAAATAAGGGTGGACATGTGGGATTGGGTTGCACGCCGCATCATCTTCTTGTTTATTTATGCTGTTTCTCTTGTGATTTCATTCTGTAGCATTGAAACTCTCTTAAGGACTGGTTATAGCTGAGTACTAGCAAGATAACTAGGTTTCGTATCTATTTACTACAAGTTACTGATCTATTTTATTTTGCATTTCCCTTTTGATTTATTATAAACTAAATACAGGTTATATTATAAACGCCCCGTTGTAGCCTCGTCACACCTCATCGAGGTTAGGCTCGGCACTTACCAATATATATGATCAGTTGTACTGATGCTACACTCTGCACTTATGTGCAGATTTTGGAGCTGATTGTGGCTAATTGAGAGGTCAGTTGCAGATATTCGTCTAGGAGACCCAAGGTAGTCCTGCAGGCGTCCGCAGGCCCTGGCGTCCCCTCCTATGCTTTACATTTCTTTTTTATTTCTCTTTCGAGACAAATGTACTTTTCTTTCAGACCCATACTTGTAGATATTCATAGAATGTTCGTGAGTTGTGACACTATTTTCTGGGTGGTAATAGTTTCGGTTTTATTAATATTGCAAGTATAATTAGTAATTATGTACCTCCGCTTTTATTTTATTGATTTAGCTTGTTAAATTTTGATTATAAAAGAAAAAGTAACGGAAAAAGGTAAATAGAACTCTAACGTTGGCTTGCCTAGCTTGTGCGATGTTAGGCGCCATCACAGTTCGGACGGTGGGAAATCCGGGCCGTGACAAGTTGGTATCAGAGCACTAGGTTGCTTAGGTCTCACAATTCACGGACAAGCTTAGTAGAGTCTGGGGATCGGGAAGGAGACTTCTGTACTGATCTCCCAGAGGCTATAAAGTTAGGAACAAGTTCACTTTTATTAAACTCTGTCATGCGGTTATTGTTATCCCAATACTGATGGAACTCTTCTATTATTATTCTCTCGCAGATGGCAAGGAAATGTAATTCTTCTTTCGCTGATCAGCAGTCGGATACTCCAGCAGCAACTCCTACGAGGGGCAGAGGTCGAGTCCGTGCCAAAGGCCGAGGCAGGGGCAGGGCTCAGCCCAGGGCCCGAGTAGCAGCTCCAGCTGTAGAGCCTCAGGTGGAGTTCGATGAGGGGGCTCCAACACAGATCGTTCGGGCAGGACCAACTTTGGTCCTAGGGGGGTTTATTGCTACCCTGGTACTTAAGGATGCATTAGTCCGACTAGTGGGCCTTATGGAGAGTGTGACCCAAACTGGCACATTCCCTGTGGCACCAGGCGTATCTCAGGCTGGATGAGGAGCCCAGACTCCTGCCACTCATACTCCGGAGCAGATGGCTTCAGAACCCAACAACTCATCCAGTTGGGGTAGTTCAGCCAGTTGCTGCAGCACCGCCTATTGATGGGGCAGCTATGTCCTCCAATGCTTTGTGGAGATTTGATAGTTTTATCAAGCTTTTCCCAGTTCATTTCTATGATGACCCAAAAGGATCATCTTATGAATTAAGACACTATTCTGGGCTCATTAGCCTTAAAAAGACTAATTTTATTTACCTCGATTTGCGTGCACAGTCCGGGTGTGAAATCAGAAAGCTTTTTATGTGAAAATATGAGAAATAATAATGTTGGAATTTAAAATTTGGCTTTATTTGACTTTTGTCAACATTTTAAGTAAACGGACCCGGATCTGTGTTTTGAGGATCCCGGGAGGTCCACAGTAAAATATGGGACTTGGGCGTATGCACGGAATTGAATTCTGAGGTCCCTAGCTTTAGAAAAAAAAATTTGAAGAAAATTGTTGTGTAGGTTTTTAAAGGAAATAAGGAAATGAATTAATGTTTGAACTCATTGGTATCGGGCCCATATTTTGATTCCGGAGCCCGGTACAAGTTTGTTATGATATTTAAGTTCCATCTATGCAAATTGGTAAGAATCGGAATTGATTTGACGTGGTTTAGACGTCCGGTTGAAAGGTTAGTGAAATTGAAGTGTTCTTGAGAAAACATGAGTTTTGAGGTTAAATTCGTAGTTTTTGGTGTTATTTTGATAATTTGATCGCATTAGCAAGTCTGTATGATGTTGTTAGACTTTCGTGCATGTTTGGTTTGGAGCTCGAGGGCTTGGGTGAGTTTTGGGTAGGCTACAGAGTGTTTAGAACTTAGAAGTCTCAGTTGTGCATCTGGTGTCTGTCACCAGAACTCTGATCTCTCAATTGCGAGATCAGGCTTCGCAAATGCGAAGGCTGCAGGCCTGGGAAATGCGACACTTTTTGTCGCAAATGTGAAGAAGGCTTGATAAGGCCAACCTCGCAAATGCGAAGTATGTCCAGGAAGCCGGGATGTCTCAAATGCGACCTTTAAGTCGCAAATGCGAAGGTAGCATAAATTTCGAAGGGTTCGCAACTGATTGCAATTGCGATAACTGCAGCCTGTTAAGTGAAATTTTAGACGGGAGTTTCACCCATTTTTCAATTCTCTCAAACCCTAAACCTCCATTGGCGATTTTCCAAAGATGCAAACTTCTCCAAATCATTGGTAAGTGATCTCTAACTAATTCCTTTCAATCCTTAACAACGTTTTACAAGATTTCATCATAGAATCTAGAGTTTTCATGGTAAAAATTTAGATTTTTGGTAGAACTTAGGAATTTCAAAATTTGGGAATTTAGACCTCGAATTGAGGCTGGATTCCAAAACCAATTATATATCTGGGCTCGGGGGAGAATGGGTAAATGCGTTTTGATCCGAACCTCAAGTTTAGACCAAGTGGGCCCTGGGTCGATTTTTTTCTTTTGATAGAAAAACATAGGAAAATCATGATGTTTTTCATTAAAGTTAATTCCTTTAGCAATAATTAGTTATTGAATCAATTATGACTAGATTCGAGCAGGTTAGAGACAAATTCTAAAGACAAAGTTGTGCTTGAGCAATGAATTGCTTGTGGAATTGAGGTAAGTGCTTGGTTTTACCTTGACTTGAGGGAATGTGAATCCCCAACTTAAATGCTATGTGAATTAGCATGTGTGTGGTACATAGGTGAGGTGACGAGTATCTATGCACCACCAAATTTTCTGTTGAACATGATCCCTTCCCCGTTTCCAATTTAATTGATCCCTAGCTTAATTGTTTTATGATCATTGATGCCTCCATGTCTGCTTGGTTTCGTCAACTTGTTGTTAAGTATTGTTTCAAGTATTTTGGAAGTGTTGGTTGTTCCCTTAGCTTCATTGTGATATATAAAAGGGTGAGCTGGTTGACAGTGTTTTTCTATATATTCTGGTTGGTTTCATTGTGGAATGATAATTGATGAAGTTTATGAATAGTACAACTTTCCGTTTACAATTTTTGAGACATAAATATTGTGAAAGGCTTTGACATAAATTGTGAAATCATTTATAAATAAAGAGATGTGATTGTCTGGCGGGAGCGGGTTGCACTCCCCAATAAGGAGTGATAAGGGTGGACAGGTAGGATCGGGTTGCACGCCGCAACAGGAGAAATAAGGGTGGATATTCATGTTTTACTAATTTTAAACATAAAGACTGGAAAAATTACTGTTTTACTCTGTTGTTTTTCATACTCTACACTTATGGTTATTTTAAAGTAAAAACTTGAAATTTTTTGTAAGGATTGGTTATAGCTATGATCTAGGAAAGTTATCTGAGTTATTTTATTAATTGCTACAAATTATTGTTTATTTAGTTTAGAATTTTCTTCTTGCTTTATTCTACATTGCTTACTGGTTATATTATGAATGCCCCGTCGTAGCCTCGTCACTACTTCGTCGAGGTTAGGCTCGGCACTTACTTAGTACATGGGTTCAGTTGTACTGATACTGCACTCTGCACTTCTTGTGCAGATCCAGGTTCCGGTTAGAGCTGATTCTTTGAGCAGTAGTTGAGCATTCACACGTAGATACAAGGTAGATCTGCTGGCGTCCGCAGATTCCTAGAGTCTTCCCTTTATTATTTAGATTGCACTTTCAAAACAAATATATATTTCTTTCAGCCAAATACTTGTAGTATTCTTTAGTTGTTCGTGAATTGTGAAATCAGACCCTGGGTAGTTATATATATTATTTCGGATATCAGTTATTGGAAAGTATTAGATTTCCTTTTTATTTTAAATTGTTATATTGTGTTTAAGTAAACTTTTAAAAGAAAATGGTTAACTAAGTTCTAACGTTGGCTTGCCTAGCAAGTATGATGTTAGGCGCCATCACGATCCCGAGGGTTGGGAATTTGGGTCTTGACAATTTCAGCGGTAGCATTTCAGAGGACCCCTAGGAGTATCTTGATAGCTGCCATGAGGTTCTTCAGAACATGGGTATTTTGGAGACCAGTGGAGTCGACTTCGCTACTTTTCATATGACTGGTTCTGCCAAGAAATGGTGGAGGGATTATTTGTTGACTAGACTAACTGGGTCTCCTTCTCTTACTTGGGATCAATTCTCACATCTCTTCTTGGAGAAATTTCTGCCTATCACTACGAGAGAGGAGCGCCGCCGTCAGTTCGAGCGTCTTCAGCAGGGCATCATGATTGTTAAGAAGTATGCCCGTCATGCTATTGTTTTGCTTCCTATAGAGAGAAGCGAGTCAAGAGGTTAATTGAGGGTCTTGGTCAGCCTATTAGATTGCATATGGCTAAGGAGACTAGGAGCGATATTTCTTTCCAGGATGCAGCCAATATGGCCAGGCAAGTAGAGATTGTTCTTAGATAGGGAGGTCAAGGGTCAGATATGAGACCTCACCATTCCGGTGGGTTCAGTGATGCCTCATTTACAGGCAGGGGTACTTTTGGTAGAGGCCATCCTCCTAGGCCATTCCAATCAGCTCTACAGGCATCCCACAGTGCCCTAGGTGGTCGTGGTTCTTATGTACCTCCTTCCGGACAGTCAGCTCAAGGTGTACCATGAGCTCCCATCAGACCACCTCCTCTTCAGAGTTATTACCGTGGTCAGCCGGCTCGTTAGGGTCAGTCTTAGATTTTGCAGCCTCAGTATCAAGATGGGTGTTTTTAGTGTGGTGACTATGGGCATATTTGGATGACCTGTCCAAGATTATCGGGTGTTCAATCACAGTATCAGGGTTCCCATGCCATGGTTCCGGCACCAGTTGCTGCACCACCTACTTAGCCAGCAAGAGGCAGGGCCCAGACATTTCGAGGTAGGGGTCAGACTGTTAGAGATGGAGGTAAGGCCGCTAGAGGTGGAGGCCCGCCTGTTAGAGGTCATCCCAGAGATATGGTTCAGGATGGTGGGGCCAACCCTGATGTTATTCCTTTCCAGCCAGGCCTGAGGCTGAGTCCTCCGATGTTGTTATCACAGGTACTGTTTCAATTTGCAGTAGAGATGCTTCAGTCCTATTTGATCCGGGGTCTACTTACTCTTATATGTCCTCTTATTTTGCTTCATATTTGATTATGCCCCCTAATTCCTTGAGCGCCCCTGTATATGCGTCCACGCGCGTGGGGGAGGCTATTGTGGTAGATCGTGTTTATCGCTCGTGTATGGTCATTATCGGGGGTCTTGAGACCAGTGTAGACATTTTGCTTCTTGATATGGTTGATTTCGATGTTATATTAGGCATGGATTGGCTGTCACTTTATCATGCTATCTTGGACTGTCATTCCAAGACAGTGACCTTAGCCTTGCCAGGGTTGCCTCGATTAGAGTGAAGGCTCGGCGTATGGTCGAGAAGGAATGTTTGGCTTATTTGGCTTATGTTTGTGATTCTAGTGCTGAGGTTCCTTCTATGGATTCTGTGCCTGTTGTTCGTAAGTTTCCTGAGGTATTTTCTGCAGACCTGTCGAGGATGCCACCTGACAGGGACATTGACTTTTGCATTGATGTGGCTCCGGGCACTCAGCCAATTTCTATTTTGCTATACCGGATGGCCTCGCCAGATTTGAAAGAGTTGAAGGAACAGTTACATGATTTTCTTGATAAGCGCTTTATCAGGCCTAGTGTCTCGCCCTGGGGTGCACTGGTTTTGTTTGTGAAGAAGAAGGATAGGTCAATGAGGATGTGCATAGATTATCGATAGTTGAACAAGGTCACAATCAAGAATAAGTATATGTTGCCGAGGATTGATGATTTGTTTGATCAGCTCTAGGGTGCCAAGGTATTTTCAAAGATTGACTTGAGATCGGGCTACCTTTAGTTGAGGATTAGGGCGTATGATGTCCCTAAGACAACCTTTCGGACGCGGTATGGGCACTATGCGTTTTTGGTGATGTCCTTTGGGTTGACTAATGCCCCAGCAACATTCATGGACTTGATGAACCTAGTGTTCAAGCCTTACATGGATTCATTTCTGATTGTGTCTATTGATGACATTTTGATATACTCCAGCCGTCGGGAGGAGCATGAGCGGCACCTCAAGGTAGTGCTCCAGACTTTGAGGGACAGTCAGTTGTATGCTAAATTTTTGAAGTGCGAGTTTTTGTTGGATTCAGCTGCTTTCTTGGGTCACGTCGTACCAGCAGAGGGTAATCAGGTTGATCCAAAGAAGATTAAGGAAGTCAAGAACTGGCCTAGACCCACTTCAGCCACGGAGATCATGAGCTTCTTGGGTTTTGGCGGGTTATTACCGCCGTTTTATGGAGAGGTTTTCATCTATAGCAACTCCGATGACTAGGTTGACTCAGAAGGGTTCCCCGTTCAGATGGTCAGAGGAGTGTGAGGCGAGCTTTCAGAGGCTCCAGACAACTTTGACTACAACACCGGTGTTAGTATTACCATCAGGTTCAGGATCTTACACGGTATATTGTTATACCTCCCGTGTTGGGATTGGAGCGGTGTTGACGCAGGAGGGCAGGGTGATTGCATATGTGTCTCGCCAGTTGAAGGTTCATGAGAAGAATTACCATGTTCATGACTTAGAGTTGGCATCTATTGTTCACACAAAAGGATCATCGCAGTCTTCAGTATTTGTTCAAGCAAAAGGATCTCAATTTGAGGCAGAGGAGATGGTTAGAGATATTGAAAGACTATGACATCACGATATTGTATCATCCGGGAAAGGCCAATATGGTGGCCTAAGCATTGAGTAGGAAGGCAATGAGTATGGGTAGCCTTGCTTTCGTTCCGGTAGGTGGGAGACCGCTAGCTTCAGATATTCACGCTTTGGCCAATCAGTTTGTAAGGTTGGATATTTCAAAGCCCCACCATGTTCTGGATTGTATAGTCGCTCAGTCTTCCTTGTTTGAGCGTATTGGAGATCGCCAGTATGATGACCATCACTTGATGGTCCTTAGGGATACAGTTCGGCACGGTGGTGCCAAGCAGGTTACAGTTGGGGACGACGACGTTTTAAGGATGCAGGGTCGTATATGTGTGCCTAATGTTGATGGGCTTCGGGAGTTAATCCTTGAGGAGGCTCACAGTTCTCGGTATTCTATTTACTTGGGCGGTGCCAAGATGTACCAGGACCTTTGGCAGCATTATTGGTGGAGGAGGATGAAAAAGGATATAATGGCTTATGTAGCTCGGCGCCTGAATTGTCAGCATGTGAAGTATGAGCACCAGAGATCCGGTGGTTTGCTTTAGCAAATAGAGATTCCCGGGTGGAAGTGGGAGCGTATCACTATGGACTTTGTTGTTGGACTCCCACAGACTCAGAGGAAGTTCGACACTGTGTGGGTTATTATAGATAGGTTGACTAAGTCAGTGCACTTCATTCCTGTGGCAGTCACCTATTCCTCAGAGCGGTTAGTAGAGATTTATATTCGAGAGATCGTTTGTCTTCATGGTGTGCCCATGTCTATCATTTCTGATCGAGGTACACAGTTTACCTTGTACTTTTGGAGGGCAGTACAAGGTGAGTTGGGCACGTGTGTTGAGTTGAGCACAATATTTCATCTTCAAACAGATGGACAGTTTGAGCGTACTATTCAGATCATGGAAGATATTCTTCGCGCCTGTGTTATCGACTTTGGAGGTTCTTGGGATCAGTCCTTGCCATTAACGGAGGTTGCCTACAATAATAGCTACCAGTCGAGCATTCAAATGGATCCCTATGAGGAATTTTATGGTATACAGTGTAGGTCGCCAGTTGGGTGGTTTGAGTCAGGGGAGGCTCGGTTGTTGGGTACAAATTTAGTACAGGAGGCCTTGGACAAGGTCAAGATTATTCAGGATCGCCTTCGTTCAGCTCAGTCCAAGCAAAAGAGTTATGCCGACACTATAGTTTGTGATGCAGTATTCATGGTCGGGGAGAGAGTATTGCTTCGGGTATCACCCATAAAGGCGGTCATGAGGTTTGGGAAGAAGGGCAAGTTGAGCCCTAGGTATATCGGGCCATTCGAGATTCTTGAAAGAGTGGGGGAGGTGGCTTATAGACTTTTGTTGCCTCCAGGGTTATCCTCAGTTCATCCAGTATTTCATGCATCCATGCTCCAAAAGTATCATGGTGACCCGTCCTACGTATTAGACTTCAACTTTGTCTAGTTGGACAAGGATTTGACTTATGAGGAGGAGCCGGTAGCCATTCTAGACCGGCAGGTTTGACAGTTGAGGTCGAAGAGTTATACTTTAGTTTGAGTGCAGTGGAGAGGCCAACCTGTTGAGTCAACTACTTGGGAGTCCGAGCCGGACATGCAGAGTAGATATCCCTACTTGTTCACCAGTTTAGGTACTTTTCTATGTCCGTTCGAGGACGAATGTTTATTTTAGAGATGGAGATTGCCCAAGGGGTCATCTAGCGTTTTAGGACCTATTCCACACTCATTAGCCTTAAAAATCTTATCATTTTTCTCATCGAGATGCGTGCGCTGTCCGGGCATAATTCCGAAAAGAATTTATGTGAAATAGAAGAAATAATAATTTTTGAAATTTAAAATGATTTTTAGTTGACTTTGTTTAATGTTTTGAGCAAACGTACTCGGACCCGTATTCTGGCAGTCCCGGTGAGTCCGATAAAAAATATGGGATCTGGGCGTATGCCCAGAATTGAATTCCGAGGTTCATTGCCTAAGAAATGAATTTTTAACTAAAATTGAATTTTAGAAAAATTATGGTTTTAAAGTATTTGAATAATGATTGATTTTTACGGTATCGGGCCCGTATTTTAGTTCCGGATCCCAGTACAAGTCCGTTATAATATCTAAACCATGTTTATGAAATTTTGTGAGAAATGGAGTTTAAATGACGTGAATCAAACCCTCGGTTGAGAAAATAGAAACTTTATGTGTTATTGAGAATTTCATTGATTTTGATGCTAAATCCATAGTTTAAGGTGTTATTTTAGCGATTTGATCGCACGACCAAGTCCGTATGATATTTTCAGACTTGTGTGCATGTTTGGTTTGGAGCCCCGAGGGTTCGGGTGAGTTTCAGGTAGGCTTCTGGATGTTTTAAACTTAAAATAATCTGATGTTTTGTTGTTGCTGGTGCACAAAATTTTGTGCTTCGCGAACGCGAAGTGCAAGCTGGGCTAGGGAGTGATTTCTTCTACGCGAACGCGAGGCTTCGGATGCGAACACGGAGCACTGGGGGATAGCTATTCATGAACGCGACTGACCTTACGCGAACGCGTAATGTATTGGAGGTGGGCTTGTGAAATCATTGAGTTGCTCTTCGCGAATGCTGTCCCAAGCCCAACGAACGCGATAGTCAGGGAGGAAAAACCATCGCGAACGCGAGCAGCTCTTCGCGAACGCGTAGGCCTTCTGGCCGCAATGCATCGTGAACACGATAGGTCCCTCACTAACGGAGATATGATCTGTCTAGCGAATTAAAAACAGAATCAAATCGGGAATTGTCCATTCTCACATATTTTCAAAACCGAGAAGGCTTAGAGGCGATTTTCAAGAGACAAATGTTTCCCCAAAGTGTGGGTAAATGATTTTAAACTACTTTATTCCAATTATCCATTGTTTTTCATCAATTTTAAACATAAAATCTAGTGTTTTCATGGTAGAAATTGGGGGTTTGGTAGAATTAGGGATTATTGCATAATTGGAATTTAGACCTCGATATGGGGTCAGATTTCGAGACTAATTACATATTCGGGCTCGGGGTTGAATGGTTAAATGGATTTTGGTCTAAACCTAGAGTTTGGACCAAGCGGGTCTGGGGTTGGTTTTTAACTTTTTTGTTTTAGGAAAATTTGGGGAATCAATAATTATTCATCAAATTTGTTTCCTTTAGTGATAATTGATGTTATTAAGTTGATATTAACTAGATACGAGTGGTTCAGATGTGAAAAATAGAGGAAAAGGAATAATTGAGCATTGAGTTCGCCATCGGATCGAGGTAAGTGTTTGGTCTAACTTTGACTCGAGGGAATAGGGATCCCCGACTTGATTGCTATGTGAAATTTCATGTGTGTGGCGTATGAGTATGGTGACGAGTACCCATGTGCCGCCAAATTACTTGTTTAGCCTGTACCCTTCCCCGTTTCCAGTGTATTATCTTCATGTCTTAACTGTTTCATGCTTATTGATGCTTCTATGTCTAATTGCTTCTTGTTAAATGTTGGTTCTTATTTGGAAGTATTAGTTGTTTCGTACTTTTATTGTGATACACTATTGGTTTAAGCTGGTTGGCGGTGTTTCATGGTATATTTCGGTTCGTCTCGCTGTGTAGTGTAATTGGTGAAGTTTCATAATTATGTAAGTTTTCTGTTTCCATTGGTTTGAGGCATAAATGTTGTGGAAGCTTTGAACTAAATTGTGAAATACATGTTCTTATCGTGTGACTGGTGATTGTCTGGTGGGATTGGGTTACGCGCCACAACAAGGAGTAATAAGGGTGGACAAGTGGGATCGGGTTGCATGCCGCAACATGAGGAATAAGGGTGATATATATTGAGGAGAAATAAGGGTGGACAGGTGGGATCAGATTACACGTCGCAACAGGAGGAAAAAAGGTGAATGTTCATATTGTTACTGATTATATGGTGGGATCAGGATGCACGCCACATCATCTGGTTGTTTATTTATGCTTTTTCTAGTGTGATTTCATTCTGTAGCATTGAAACTCTCTTAAGGACTAGTTATAGCTGAGTACTAGCAAGAAAAGTGGGTTTCGTATCCATTTACTGCAAGTTACTGTTCTATTTTATTTCGCTTTTCCCTTTTGCTTTATTATAAACTGAATACAGGTTATATTATAAACGCCCTGCCGTAGCCTCGTCACTACCTCGTTGAGGTTAGGCTCGACACTTACCAGTACATGGGGTCGGTTGTACTGATGCTACACTCTGCACTTCTGTGCAAATTTTGGAGATGATTGTGGCTGATCGAGTGGTCGGTTGCAGATATTCGTCCAGGAGACCCAAGGTAGTCCTGCAGGAGTCCGCAGGCCCTAGCGTCCCCTCATATGCTTTACATTCCTGTTTTTATTTCTTTTTCGAGCCAGATGTACTTTTCTTTCAGACCCATACTTGTAGATATTCATAGAATGTTCGTGAGTTGTGACAACAGTTTCTGGGTGGTAGTAGTTTCGGTTTTACTAATATTGCAAGGATAATCGGTTAATTATGTACTTCCGCTTTTATTTCGTTGATTTAGCTTGTTAAATTTTGATTATAAAAGATAAAGTAATGGTAAAAGGTAAATAGAACTCTAACATTAGCTATTCTAGCGAGTGCGATGTTAGGTGCCATCACGGTCCGGACGGTTGGAAATCCGGGCCGTGATAGTATTGTGCATCACATTTGTGAACATGAGGCTACAGGGCATTTAGGATGAGTTACCCTTTTTTATATCTCAAATCGTGCGGTAGAGAAAAATTGTAGAACTTTGGATCTAACTTTGACCTTTGGTAATTGTATACAGATATGACTAAGATCCGTGACCCTACTGTTCGTCAAGGGGCGCATTATAGTCACAAAGGAGGGCACGAGTAGAGCGCCGACATTTAAAGTTTCTAAGTCAATTGTATCATTCATCATTGGAGGATATGCACGTCCTAGTCGTATGTGAAAGGGACCCCCCAAGGTTAAACTCGATTCAGTTCAATGCACCAATACAGAATGAAAGAAAGAGAAACATTCTAAATGTTTAGTAGCTTTAACGTCATAATTATGGACGTATATATACCCTTGAATAAGACTTTACCAAACACTATAAGTTCTGAAACCAAACTTTGTCACATTCCAAATTACCCCTAGGTGTGACTGCCACACAACTAAAAACTTCCATCAAGCGAACCGCTTTTCCATACACTGAACAACTCATCCATGTGACTTGGTAAGTTAAACAAGCATCCAAACAACCCATTAGTTAAATATAAATATTAAAAAACAAATTCAAGTATTTACATTGTATCCCAAATCCATATTACGACCATGGAGTACCAAATAGAGTTAGACGAGTTGAACTACTGGACATGCAAATACAAAAAATAAAAAATAAATGACATAAATTAAGTAGAGGTAAAACGATGGCCTCCACGAACAATACAACGCCTCACCTCATCAATAGACTCCAGAATGAACTTGTTAGCCATTAGCCTCGTCCTGCACAATGGTATTTGAAAGGATATATAGGTAAGAAGTGAACATAACCCAGTATGATTCTCGACTTCGCCCCTTTGAATACTCCCGAAACTATGTGTAATACAAACACACAATAAGGAACATGGTATAATAACACAACATTTATATCAAAATAAAATATATCAACAAATTAAAGGCAATATAATTATTTAGCAACAACAAGACATTTCAACACACCTGACAAAAAGGACTTGTATAAACAACAATAAGCGAAATTAACCAATACATTAACGAGTCCAGAATAACATACACAATGTCCCAAATAAGTGGCAAAGAATATATAATACCTTAAATATGTAACAAAGCATACACTACGCAATGTAAAATATATACAATGTCAAATTATGTTAGCAGTATGCCCCATTTATATCGAGAAACATACATAATACCCAAGAGTTATCAAGAAGCATACACAATGTCCCAACATGTCACGACCCCTAACCTAAGCTGGCCGTGATGGCGACTATCATGGTACTAGGTTAGCCAAACTACCGCAAAATAACATAAAGACCTTCCATTTAATTTAAACAGTGGTTATCTCATGAAACTTTTTAGTTTAGCATTTTCAAGCATCAAGAAGATTAAAATAGTTTAGAACATCGCCCCCAAATCTGGAGTCAACCGTCATGAGCATCTATGAATAATACAAGGTAATACAATCTCAATACTACAACCAGTCTAGGGGATAGACAGTGAATAACAGAACAAGAAGGGGAAAAGAGTATGTTGCGGACGCCCAACAACTACCTCAAATCTCGACAAACGACACCAAGAGATTGCGGAAGATGCTAGCGCTCAGACCCAGCACCAGAATCTGCACACAGGGTGCATGGAGTAATGTGAGTACGCCAACTCAGTAGTAATGAAAGTAAATAATGTCTAAGGCAACGAAACACGTAAAACAATCATAAATACACAAAAAAAAGAACTCCTTCTTTCAGAAAACACAGATACGATGCCTTATAACATTTAAAAGTCAATTTCAGTAAAATATCATTTGAAAATGTGCCTTTTCACAAATTCCATAGAAATCAAAATGATTCAGTAAATAAAATCGACATACTTCATCAATAGTCTTTCAGATGAAAACATGTATCATAAATTGCCCTCGGGCGTATCATCACCCAGCATCAGTCGCTCAGCATGCCTCACAATCACTTAGCATCAGCCCCTCGGGCTACCTCACAATCACTCATTCCTCCTGAATCACTCGTCACTAGGCACTCGGCACTCGCACTCAGTAGGTACCTGCGCTCACTGGGGGTGTACAGACTCCGGAGGGGCTTCTACAGCCCAAGCGCTAATATCAAGCCATCTCGTGGCATAACCACTCAAGCTCTCGGCCTCTCACATAACATAAACAGTGTAACATGTTGCGCCGTGCAGCCCGATCCCATAATATCCTCACAACATAGGCCCTCTGCCGCACTCAGTCAGAAACGCTCTCCAAAAGCCACTCAGGCTATCAATAAACGGGTTACTCGACCTAAAATACCATTTTATATCACAAAATAGTGTAAATAAGACTGAGTTTTGAAATCAGTTAAACAAGATACGACTGAGTGTAAATCATAAGTCAATACAACGAGGAACAACAGTAAACAACCCCCAAGAGGTCTAAATAGGTCGGCACAAGGCCCCGAACATGTCGTACAACCCAAAATATAGTAATAGTCTTAAAACATTAAATTTCATATGGTTTAGAATGAAATACGCAAATTAATAGTTTCCACGGGATGAACCGAGTCACAATCCCCCAACCGTGCGCGCCACACATTCGTCATCTAGCATGCGCGCCACTCCAACACAATGATAAAAATGTGATGTCTGGGGTTTTATACCCTCAGGACAAGATTTACAATCATTACTTACCTCAAACCAGTCTGAATACTAATACGCGATGCTCTTGCCTCGCGAATCGGCCCCCAATTGCTCAGAATCTAACCAAAACCAGATTAATATTATCAATATATGCTAGGGTGATGAAACCCATTCCAAAATTATCACAATTAAGCACAAATCCCGAAATTGGCCAAATCCGACCCCCGGGCCCACATCTCGAAATTCGATAAAAATCACAAAGCTAGAATCCTTATCCTTCGACGTGTCTACCCATATAAAATACATCAAAATCCAACCACAAATGACCCCTCAATTCCTCAATTTAAAGTTTCCAATTCTCAAGCCCTAAACCCCCAATTTAGTCACTAATATCTATAAATTTCACCCCCAATTAGTCAAATAATACCATATAAATGAGTTTTGGGTCCAAAAATCTTACCTCCACGAAGTTCCCTCTAATTGCCTCTTCAAACTCTTCAAAAAGCTTCAAACCCATTAAAAAATGGTGAGAAATGGGCTAAAATTCGCGAAGGTTGGTGTTTATACTTTCTGCCCAAGAAAACCACATATGGGGTCTCTTTCTTCGCATCTGTGGGCCCGTACATGCGGTCCCAGGTGCGCACCTGCGGAGATTCATTAAATGACCAAATTCCGCATCTGCGGTCATCGAGCCGCACCCGCGGGCTCGCAGGTGCGGTCCCATTTCCGCATCTGCGACAAACCTCCACCAGGCAATAATCCGCACCTGCGACCTACATTCCTCACCTGCGGTGACTGCACCCGCGGTCACCTATGTGAATCTGCGAAATCATAGAACAGCAAAAAAACTAGCATTCTCTAAGTGTAAAAAATCAGTCCGATGACCATCTGAATCTATCCCGAGGTCCTCGAGACCTCAACGAATGGTACCCACAAGTCATAAATGATCACCCGGACTTAGTCGAACCCTCGGAACACCCAAAATAACATCGAATCAACTCATGATTCAAGCCTAAGGATTTTCAAACTTCTGAAATTCACCCACGGTGCCGAAACTACCCAAACCTTGTCCAAATGACCTGAAAATTTGCACACACATCCAAAATATCATTACAAACCTATTTCTACTTCCAAAATTTCATTCCAACCTCGATAGCTAATTTTCCACTGCCCACCGAAAATCGCAAAAAAACTTCAATTTCGCCAATTCAAGCCTAATTCTACTCCGGACCTCAAAACCACATTCGAAACATACTCCTAAGTCCCAAATCACCTAATGAAGATATCCGAGCCATAAAATCCACATTCTGAGGTAGTTTACCTAATTGTCAACTCCCAGTTGACTTTTCTAACCATAAGGCCAACTTAAGAGACTAAGTGTCTCATTTCTCACCATGACCACTCCGAGCCTGAACCAACCGACCCAACACATCATAAATCGGATAAGAAACACATGACAAGGCAGAAACAAGGGTAACGGGGCTAATCTCACGAAACGACCGGCTGGGTCGTTACATTCTCCACCTCTTAAACAAACGTTCATCCTCGAACGGGTCTAGAAACATACTTGGAGTCTCAAATAAGTGAGGATATCTTCTCCGCATCTCTCGCTCATTCTCTTAGGTGGCCTCCTCCACCAGCTTCCCTCTCCACTATACCTTCACTGAAGCTATATCCTTAGATCTCAATCTCCTGACCTGACGACCCAAAATAGCCACTAGCTCTACCTCATAAGATATATCACCCTCTAGCCATACTGAACTGAAGTCCAAGACATGAGACGGGTCACCAACATACTTTCGGAGCATGGAAACATGAAACACCAGATGGACACTCGATAAGCTGGGTGGAAAAGCAAGTCTATAAGCCACCTCTCCAACCCTCTAAAGCACCTCAAAAGGCCCAATGAACCAGGGACTCAACTTGCCCCTCTTCCCGAACCGCATAACACCCTTCATGGGTGACACCTTCAGTAGCACCCTCTCCCCAATCATGAAAGACACATCCCGGACCTTCCGGTCCGCATAACTCTTCTGCCTAGACTGTGCCGTGCGAAGCTGCTCCTGAATCAACTTCACCTTATCCAACGCATCCTGTACCAAATCTATGCCCAAAAGCCTAGCCTCGCCCGACTCAAGACAACCAACCGGAGATCTACACCTCCTACCATATAGAGCCTCATACGAAGCCATCTGGATACTCGTCTGATAACTATTATTATATGCAAACTCCGCGAGTGACAGACACTGGTCCCATGAACCCCCAAAATCAATGACACAAGCACGCAACATGTCCTCAAAAATTTGAATAGTGCGCTCTGACTGCCCGTTCGTTTGAGGATGAAATGATGTGCTCAAGTTGCCCTGAATACCCAACTCTCTATGCACGGCCTTCGAAAACTAAGTACCTCTGTTAGAAATGATAGAAACTGGGACACCATGCAACCGGACAATCTCCCGAATATAAATCTCAGCTAACCGCTCTGAAGAATAGGTAGTACCAATAGGAATGAAGTGCGCAGACTTGGTCAGTCGATCCAGAAAAACCCATATAACATCGAACCTCCTCAAAGTCCGTGGGAGCCCAACTACAAAGTCCATGGTGATCCTCTCCTACTTCCACTCCGGAATATCCAACCTCTAATGCAGCCCACCTGGTCTCTGGTGCTCATACTTGACCTGCTGACAATTGAGACATCGATCTACGAATCCAACGATATCCGTCTTCATCCACCTCCACTAATAATGTTGTCTCAGATCCTTATACATCTCCGCGACACCCGGATGGATGGAATACTACGAGCTATGGGCCTCTTCTAGAATCAACTCTCGAAGCCCATCCACATTGGGCACACATATCTGACCCTGCATCCGCATAACCCCATCATCGCCAATAACTACATCCCTAGGATCACCTCGTCGGACCACGTCCTGAAGAACGAGTAAGTGTGGGTCATCATACTGTCTCTCACTGATCCGGTCATAAAGAGAAGACATGGAAGCTACACAAACCAATACCTAGCGGGGCTCTGACAGATCCAATCTCACAAACTGACCCGCTAAGGCTTGAACATCCAGTGCTAATGGTCTCTCTGCTGCTGGAAGATATACTAGACTCCCCAAACTTTATGCTCCGCGACTCAATGCATCGGCCACTACATTGGCCTTCACCGGATGGTATAGAATAGTGATATCATAGTCCTTGAGAAGCTCCAACCATATCCTCTAACGCAAATCCAGATCCTTCTGCTTAAGCAGATGCTGCAAACTACGGTGGTCAGTGAAAATCTCACAATGCACCCCATACAAATAATGATGCCAATTCTTCAAGGCCTGGACAATGGCCGCTAGCTCAAGATCATGCACTGGATAATTCTTCTCATGCACCTTCAATTGTCTAAATGCGTAGGAAATCACCCTACCGTCCTGCATCAATACTGCTCCAAGGACAACTCTCGAGGCATCACAATAAACTGTATAGGACCCTGAACCCGTAGGCAAAATCAACCTTGGAGCTGTAGTAATGGCTGACTTGAGCTTCTGGAAGCTCTCCTCACACTCCTCAGTCCACCTCAACGGAGCACCCTTCTGAGTCAGTCTGGTCATAGGTGCTGCAATAGATGAAAATCCCTCTTCAAAGCAGCGATAATACCCTGCCAAACAAAGGAAACTGTGGATCTCAATAGTTGATCACGGTCTAGGCCAACTATGCACCGCCTCCACCTTCTTCGAATCTACCTTGATCCCATCATAAGACACCACATGGGCTAAGAATGCCACTGAATCAAGCAAGAATTCACACTTCGAAAATTTTGCATACAACATCTTCTCCCTCAAAGCCTGAAGCACAATCCTTAAATGCTGCTCATGATCCTCCCGAGATAAGGAATATACAAAGATGTCGTCAATAAAAACGATGATGAAGGAATCAAGATAAAGCTGGAACACACTGTACATCAAGTGCATAAAGGCTGTTGGGACATTGGTTAGCCCAAATGACATGACTGTCCAATTTGAATCGATCTCAATGGATCCCTCGTTACTGCCCAGACCGCAGTTGGGAGGATTTCTTTCTGCCATCTGTCTTTCCCTTCTCTCTCTTATCTTAGCAAAGGTAGGTTCAAGTCAAACTTTTTTTTGGCTTGCGGGCTCGGGTACTTCACTGAAACTAAAAAGAACAACAAGAGCAATACCTCACAGGCTAAAGCAGGAACAAGGGGCGCAAGCAGTCTTTAGACGTCTAAACTAAGAAAGACTTACGAACCACTTAGGAAGGATAAGAGCCGTAGCTCATATTTGGTCCTAAAGGCAGTCTTCGGGATGTCCGGCTCCCGAATCTTCAACTGATGATAGCCAGAACGCAAGTCAATCTTGGAAAATACCCTGGCACCCTGCAACTGGTCAAATAAGTCATCAATGCGAGGCAAGGGATACCTATTCTTCACCGTAACCTTGTTCAACTGCCGATAATCAATAAACATACGCATAGAACCATCTTGTTTCTTCACAAAAAACACTGATGCACCCCAAGGTGACACACTAGGCCGAATGAACCCCTTATCTAGGAGTTCCTGAAGTTGCTCTTTCAATTCCTTCAACTCCTCTGGTTCCATACGATAAGATGGAATAGAAATAGGCTAAGTGCCTAGAACTAGATCAATACCAAAATCCATATCCCTATCAGGTGGCATGCCTGGCAGGTCTGCAGGGAACACGTCCGGAAAATCACAGACCACAGGAACACAATAAATAGTGGAAGTCTCAACACTGACATCCCTCACAAAAGCCAAATACGATAAACACCCTTTCTCCACCATACGCTGGGCCTTTAGGTAGGAAATCACCCTACTAGGCACATACACCTCTCCACTCAACCCTCGGAAATCCTAGCATAGCTAAGGTCACGGTATTAACGTGACAATCAAGAACAACATGACACGGAGATAGCCAATCCATGCCCAATATCACATCAAAATCAACTATGCTAAGCAACAACAGATCCACTCGGGTCTCCAGACAGCCAATAGATATCACACAAGACCGATACACACGGTCCACAACAATAGTATCGCCCACCGGAATCGACACATGAACATATGTAACTAAAAACTCACAGGGCATATCCAGAAAATGGGCAAAATATGATGAAACAGAGAAATACATGGAACCGGGATCAAATAAGATCGAAGCATCTCAGTGACATACTGAGACAATACCTGTGATCACTGCATCTGAAGCCATAGCATCTAGCTTGGCTGGAAGTGCATAAATACGAGGCTGACCTCCACCTGCTCGACCCTCCCTCTAGGACGACCTCTAGCTATCTGACCCCCACCCTTAAGCTACCTAGATGGATGGTGAAGTAACTGGGGCTGAAGTCGAGGGCTAACCCCTCTACTAAGAAGACCCACCAAGGCGGAAAGGACACTGCTTACACACATGACCAAACTCTCCACACTTGAAACAACTCCCTCGAGCTGGAGACGGAGACTGGAGGGAACCCCTAGCACCAGGATAGCCGCTAGAAGAACCATGCATGGAGGAACCCTGAACAGATGGCGCTCGGGAGGAACTCTAGGCTGGAAGGGCACTGAATGAAGAACGACCCGGATGAGAACTGCGGAGACCTTGCCCCGATGATGCACCACTATAAGCTGGGCAAACTTGCTGAGGAAGCCTAAATGAGTGGACTCTACCATGCTGAAACTACCAGATCCACGAGGCCTTCTTGGCCTCCCTCTCCTCTCGCTCCTGGCGGCGAACCGACTCAATATCTCGAGCAATATCAACAACCTGCTCGAAAGTAGCACCTGATAATCTCTCTCTGGTCATTAGAATATGGATCTGATAAGTGAGGCCATCCACGAACCTCCTGATCCTCTCCCTTTTTGTAGGGACAACCTCTGAAGCATGACGAGCTAGCTCTGAAAACCTCATCTCATACTGCGTCGCTATCAACTCACCCTGACGCAACTGCTCAAACTGTCTACGCAGCTCCTCTCTGTGAGACTGGGGAACATACTTCTCTAAAAAGAGAGTGGAGAACTGCTGCCAAGTAAGGGGTGCTGCACAAATAGGCCTACGCCTCTCATAAGACTCCCACCAAGTAAAAGCAGTCCCTGAGAACTGGAAGGTAGTAAACGAGACCCCAGTGGTCTCCAGTATCCCTGCAGTACGAAGCATCCTCTGACACTTTTCCAAGAAACCTTGGGCATCCTCGCCCTCAGCACCACTGAATGTCGGAGGCTGAAGTCTACCAAATCTCTCTAACATGCGCTGCTCGTCATCTGGCATGACTGGAATCACAAAATCCTGAGCTAGGGCAACCGGCTGGGCTGGAGCTGCCCCCGGTGTTTGGGTTACCTGCTCAGGTGTTCGGGCAGCTGGAGTTTGAGTTCCTCCTCCGGCCTGAGAAGTAGCGGCAGTAGTAGAAACAACGACCGCATGTGTAAGACTGGTGCACATAGTCAAAATCTGAGCCAGAGTCTCCTGAAGACCCGGAATCACAATAGGCATTGCTGGTGCCTGACCCGGTCTTGCTGGAACATCTGTGGCGGGGACCAGATCCTGAATAGTAGGTGGGTCGATGGGTTTTGCCCCGGATGCCGCACGGGATGCACCCCTACCTCTACCACAACCTTAACTGCGCCCTCGACCTCTCGCTGGTCAAGCTGTTGTCTGGTCACCCTGTTCGGTAGCGCGTGTCCTCGCCATCTGTGAGAGAATGAAACAACATAAGTTTAGTTTCTAGAATCAATAGATTCGCACGACAGAATTCAAGAATGTGAGATTTTTCCTAAGGGTTCTGTAGCCTCTCGAAGATAAGTACAAACGTCTCCGCACCGATCAACAAGACTACTAAACCTGCTCATGACCGGTGAATCCTGTGTAACCTAGGCTCTGATACCAACTTGTCACGACCCCAAACCTAAGCTGGCCGGGATGGTTCCTATCATGTACTAGGCTAGCCAAACTACCGCAAAATAACATAAAGACCTTCCATTTAATTTAAACTGTGGTTATCTCATGAAATTTTCCAGTTTAGCATTTTCAAGCATCAAGAAGATTAAAACAGTTTAGAACATCGCCCCAAAATCTGGAGTCAACCGTCATGAGCATCTATGAATAATACAAGGTAATACAATCGCAATACTACAACCAGTCTAGGGGATAGGTAGTAAATAACAAAATAAGGGGGGGATAGAGTATGCTGTGGACGCCGAACAACTACCTTAGATCCCGATAATCGGCTCCAAGAGACTGCAGAAGAAGCTAGCGCTCAGACCCAGCACCTGGATCTGCACACAGGGTGCATGAAGTAATACGTGTATGCCAATTTAGTAGTACTGAAAGTAAATAATGTCTAAGGCAATGGAACACGTAAAACAATCATAAATGCACAGAAAATGAACTCCTTCTTTCAGAAAACACAGATACGATGCCTTATAACATTTAAAATGCAATTTCAGTAAAATATCATTTGAAAATGTGCCTTTTCACAAATTCCATATAAATCAAAATGATTCAGTATATAAAATCGACAGAGTTCATAAATAGTCTTTCAAATGAAAGCATGTATCATAAATTTCCCTCAGGAGTATCATCACTCAGCATCAGTCTCTCACCATCAGTCCCTCGGGCTACCTCACAATCACTTATGCCTCCCAAATCACTCGTCACTCGGCACTCGTCACTCTCACTCAGTAGGTACCTGTGCTCACTGGGGTTGTACAAACTCCGGAGGGTCTCCTACAACCCAAGCGCTAATATCAAGCCATCTCGTGGAACAATCACTCAGGCTCTCGGCCTCTCACATAACATAAATAGTGTAACATGCTCCGGCGTGCAGCCCAATCCCATAATATCCTCACAACATAGGCCCTCGGCCACACTTAGTCAAAAACGCACTAAAAAAGCCACTCGGGCTATCAATAAACGATGTACTCAACCCAAAATACCATTTTATATCACAAAATAGTGTAAATAAGACTGAGTTTCGAAATCAGTTAAACATGATACGACTGAGTGTAAATCATAAGTCAATACAGTGAGGAACAACAGTAAACAGCCCCCAAGGGATCCAAACAGGTTGGCACAAGGCCCCTGACATGGCGTACAACTCAAAATATAGTAATAGTCTTAAAACATGAAATTTCATATGGTTTAGAATCCAATACGCAACTTAATAGTTGCCACGGGAGGGGACGAGTCACAATCCCCCAACCGTGCGCACCACACACTCGTCATCTAGATGTGCACCACTCTAAAACAGTGATAAAAAGGTGAAGTCTGGGGTTTCATACCCTCAGGACAAGATTTACAATCATTACTTACCTCAAATCGGTCTGAATACTAATACGCGATACTTTTGCCTCTCGAATCGGCCCCCAATTGCTCCGAATCTAACCAAAACCAGATTAATATTATAAATATATGCTAGGGTGATGAAACCCATTCCAAAATTATCACAATTAAGCACAAATTTCAAAATTGGCCAAACCCGACCCCCGGGCCCATGTCTCGGAATTCGATAAAAATCACAAAACTAGAATCCTTATCCTTCCACGAGTCTACCCATATAAAATACATCAAAATCCAATCACAAATGACCCATCTCCTCAATTTAAAGTCTCCAATTCCCAAGCCTTAAACCCCTAATTTAGTCACTAATTTCTTTAAATTTTACCCCCAATCAGTCAAATAATACCATATAAATGCGTTTTGAGTCCAAAAATCTTACCTCCACGAAGTTTCCTCGAATTCCCTCTTCAAACTCTTCAAAAAGCTTCAAACCCGTTCATAAATGGTGTGAAATGGGCTAAAAATCGCGAAGGTTGGTATTTATACTTTCTGCTCAGGAAAACCTCATCTGCGGTCCCTTTCTTCGCACCTGCGGTCCCAGGTGCGCACCTGCGAAAATTTATTAAAGGACCAAATTACGCATCTGCGGTCGTCCAGCCGCACCCGCGGGCTCGCAGGTGCAGTCCTATTTTTGCATCTATGACCAACCTCCACCAGACCATAATCTGCACCTGCGATCCAGATTCCGCACATGCGGTGACCGCACCTGCAGTCACCTATCCGCATCAGCAGAAATCACAGAACAACAAAAACAAACCAGCGTTCTCTATGTGTCAAAAATCAATCCGATAACCATCCGAACCTATCCCGAGGCCCCCGGGACCTCAACCAATGGTACCCACAAGTCATAAATGATCACCCGTACTTAGTCGAACCCTCGGAACACCCAAAATAACAAGAAAACACCAAATCAACTCATGATTCAAGCCTAAGGATTTTAAAACTTCCGAAATTCACCCACGGTGCCGAAACTACCCAAACCTCGTCCGAATGACATGAAAATTTGTACATACATCCAAATAATACTACAAACCTATTCCCACTTCCGGAATTCCATTCTGACTCCCATAGCTAATTTTCCATTGCCGACCGGAAATCGCCAAAAAACTCAATTTCGCCAATTCAAGCCTTATTCTACTCCTGACCTCAAAACCATATTTCGAACACCCCTCCTAAGTCCCAAATCACCTAATGAAGCTATCTGAGCCATAAAATCCATATTCTGAGGGCATTTACCAACTAGTCAACTTCCGGTTGACTTTTCTAACCATAAAGCCAACTTAAGACACTAAGTGTCTCATTTCTCACCACGACCACTCCGAGCCCGAACCAACCGACCCAACACATCATAAATAGGCTAAGCAACACATAACAAGGCAGAAACAGGGAAAACAGGTCTAATCCCGCGGAACGACCGGCCGGGTCGTTACACAACACTACGGATCACATTAAAAGAACTTTAATATCCTTAAATACAATAAAGTATTCACGATTGGTCTCACAGACCTTCGATTCTGCCAAGTACATGCTCGTCCCAACAGTAAAATAATTTAAATTTTTTTAAAAAAAGATTGTATCAACGCTTAAGGTCTCACTTACCTCAAAATTTTAATTTAAGTACACTTTCCAATGAAATAAGCCTACACTCTTCAGTCTCGAGATTACCTCAAAATACAAAAAAACGAATTTAGAATGGCCAATAATTATTAGTTGGACATCCTCTTAATTTTTAACACAACTCGAACTCACAATTAAAGGTTGACCTAAAAAGTCAACTCTAATCAACAAGCCAAAATTTTTGGACCATGACCAGCAGTGAATTCCCCTCAAAGAGAGTATTCTTGGACACTAATCAAAATTAAATTTTAATAGCTTTTACCCTCTTGAATGGATGATTTGGAATCCTAAGGCGTGATTTTTTTAAAATTCTTCTCTTTAATTTATATTTTAGCCGCTAATCCATAGATATAATCTGTTATCAACTTTACTACAATGCTCAACAATGTCCCATAACACATTTGAAGTAAAATAATACCTTTAGTCGCTTTAATCAAAAATTTCAAAGGTTGAACTTTCAGAAACTTTTCTTAAACCAATCGTGTAGAAACTTGGTATCTTGATATTATAATCTTTACTAAATCGATGAAAATAGGTTTATAATTCCACGAAACACTTAGCTTGATGTTGTTAGTGTTTAGAGCCATCCTTAACTCTGAGAAAGAATAATTTTTCTCTTCCTCGATTGCCATCTTATATTGCTTTTCATCTGGGTGCCATGGACACCTCCCCATGGTTGCTACAACACTCAAGGACAAATGCGTTTTGGTTTGGCGTACTGTTGACTTTATCTATTCATGGAATTTGCCTTTTAACTTGGTTTCAATCTCAACAAAGAAATGAAAGCATAACTCTTTGCTCGCTTGCACTTGATTCATAAAGAATGATTTTTTTGAAGTTATACGAACTTCCTAAAAGTATAGCCATTGCCCCACGATCCCCTTGGTTCCCAAAGTTTATTGTTTGTTTTCTAATACGATAGCCTTTAGTAAAATAATCACAATCTTTTGATAGAATATCAAAATGACAAACAATTTGAAGTGCTGAAAACTAAACTTCAAGGAATTTAATTAGTAATATAGTTTATAGCGTAATTCATTATACAATGGGAGTTATGATCGTTATAGGTCAGTCCAAATGCAACTAAGGTCGTCTTCTTTTATCAAACATGTTCAACTTGCTCACATAATATCAAAACTCGCCTGAATTCCCTCGAATCTCAATCAAACTATTCCAACAGGTCCCAAAATGCATTTTTTACTTACGTAAAGTGTTAAGACACAAAATATTTCGCATTATTACTGTATATTTTTGCTTTGGACTTGAGCCTGAGTTGTGAATGTTTATCTTATGTTAAAAGCATTATTTTACTTGTATTCATTTGTGATATTCTATATTGGTAGTTGTACGTTAGTTATACGAACAATATAAGATACAAGAGTTGTTAAGTGATCAGTCATTAAGTGCAATTCCTAATCTTGTAGTTCTGGCTCGTAAGAAATTTAAGTTTGGTGTTATGTTAGTCATGCATCGTGCACATTCACCCTGGATTTTACCAATCAATTCTAGATATTCTAAATTTTTTGTTATATTTGAAAATTTCTGCTTTTGTGGTTAGAGTTTAATGAGTCATTTATTCTCAACCTGCTTTGAGAACGGATAAGAAGTCCAATGGGCATTCAAGCTTTGTCTCAATTGGGTGTTATTTCCTTTTTATTTCTTCCTTGTAGCCGTCACCTGAATTTGCATAAATATGTCTTACCCCTCTCACCTTCTTTAAATTGAATTACATCCATCCTCCGCTTTTCGAGAACATGGCGGCAATCACAAGTCATTTTTTGAACGTGAATGATAAGTAGTTGCACCAATGGATTCACGAACTCATTAACCAATCATAACTATTCTAGACTCAACTCAAACGATAAATGTAAGTAATAAAAAATATATCAATCCAATAGCATGTTCAAGCAGAGTTTGGTATTAAAATACTTAAGATGAGTCATGGTGCTACATATGATTAGAATTTAATATAAAAACTTAATCATTTATGTTAAGTCGTGAAGCTGGCTTTAAATACATGTATATAAAGTAATTACAATTGTTGAATTTTAAATATGCATTCACAAATTTTCGATATAGTCCACAATGGACCCACGTGCTTACAATGTTGTTTCAACATTTATTTTGGAGGGAGAAATGTATTTCGAAACTTAATTGGAGAAAGAATTAACAAGGTCTGTACAATAAGTAAATCCTAAACAAACCTAGCAGAAAGGTAGAGGCACTACATAATGAAGGGATGCTTCATCTTCCCCTTTATACTGATGCAGTAGTTAACTGCGGGAATGAGTTTTAACCGTATATACAATTGGCCTGGAAAAACTATGATTTCAAATATATGGAATAAAAGAAAACTGATATCGACTTTGTCACTCCAAATTACTCCCTAGGTGTGACTGGCACACAACTAAAAACTCCACTACGCGAACCAGTGTTCCATACAGCTAACAACTCATTTGTATTATTTAATTAATAAGTTAAACAAGCTTCCAAACAATTCAATGTTTTCCTCACTTTCAAAATCGGGATGAGTGTAAACAAGAATTAAAATCAAGATTTGTCCTAACAATCGACACATTAATAGTGCATTTCGGTCTTGGGCATGAGTAGAAAATTTAGCTCATTTGGTTAATAATTTATGACATTACATTTGATAACCATTTTTAGATTATGATATTGAATTTCATAAATCTATTCGGATGTCATTAACTGAAGTATTTGACCAATAATATGCTCTTAATTATGGTTTGACTTAATTTAGATGTAGAAGTTGGATCTAATCTATATTAGCCAACATTAATTCAAGTTATATTTTAACAAGCCATGCTCTTATTGTTGTACTTATGGCGTTCAAGAAAAAATGAGAGTTAAACAAAACCAAAAAATAAACAAGTATCTCTGTAAAAAACCAGAAAGTTCTTTCACTTTGGTTGGTTGGTTTTAAATTAAGAAAAACGACAATATTTGATTAAGTTTAATTTATTCTAAAACCAATAGCTGCTTACGTACTCGTCCGGCTTGTTTGAGCTACATAGCATGTGTCATGATTATTTAATGAGAACGAGACACGTATTTGAACTAATTAAAGGCAACATCTAATACCTCTAATTAATCAAGTAGGTGTGTTACCTACTTGCTAAAAGGAAAGGTGTAGATTAAATTACCAAAAAGGGCTTGTTGGGGCAGCCAAAGAACACCCTTTTGTCACGACCCAAATTTCCTCCGTAGGATATCGTGATGGCACATAATCTTAGGGACTAAGTAAGCCTAACATTTATTGACAGACAAATACAAAATAGAAACCTTTTTACAAATTTATAGTCCCAAAACTGATGGTACAAAACATAAGCTCTACTGAATATGTTAAAAGCCTACAAATACAACTGTTTCGAAATAGAGATAAAACATTGCAAATACAAAATCAGAAGGTGACTCTGAAGCCTGCGTACGCAGCAGTAGGTTTACCTTGAGTCTCCCCAACAAGATATGTACAACTAACAAGCGATCGACTGACTCCGATATACATGGATCTGCACAAAAATGTGCAGAAGTGTAGTATGAGTACACCATAGCGGTACACAAGAGGTATTAAGACTAACCTCAGTGGACTAGTGACGAGGGATAGTCAGAACACCTACTGGACTAGATAACCTTAACATGTTTTGGTATAGAACTAAAAAAATATGAAATCTCCACGGAACTACGCATACTGACAATAATAATACGGTGCTTGCAATAGGAAATAGAACAACAATTAGCAGCGGAATACAACAAGTAATAACAGAGTAGAGTAAGCTGAACACGGTCTAAATCTGGTGAAAGATAATCAAAAGAAGGACAGGTAGCAACTAAATGAGAATAGCCACTTTCACACCAGGTTTTATCCAAAAATCTCCACGAGACGCCAAACCTCCACAATAGTCACCATTCGCAGGTCCCAATTCGTGAACCCTAAGCACTTGGCATCTTGTGCGCTCATTAAAACTGGTAACTGCACAGACACCACACGTTCCAATAGAACCATTCTCACATAGGAAGGAAATAGACGAGTGTATGTAGAAATGATCAATAACATCTGGATCCATCTTCTTAAACAGAGAGTGGTGATTAACTACGTGTATGCATGTGCAAGTGTTCTATCCCAGTTCAGCCAACTAGTAAGAGTAGAGGAAATAAACGGCACATAAAAAATGACCCCCACAATTTTCACCAAGTGAAGCTCACATAGGTTAGGCACGCCACTACACAAATATCAACAAAAACAATGCCCCCAACCATCACAAGTCATCACAAATCAATCCCTGACATAGCCCACCTTGTCTCGCCATGTGCGAAATAATAAAGTAAATGCTCGCCTTGTTCGCCGCACGCGCATAATAATATTCTTACCTTGTTTCGCCACATGCACAAACCCATATATATAGCCCTTCTTGTCACGCTGCATGTGCAATATCAATAGTAACAATAGAACGGTAGAAACCTCGTGCAAACATCCGACAAAACCTCCCAACAATTTGACGTGCCAAGATCACAACATCACAACATCACAACATCACAATAGCCCTCGACTCAACAAACTGAGTACAACATCAACAACACAACAATACAAGGGAATACGACAAGTAAATCAACTCAAGAGCCCTCGAACACAAAGAAATGGTAGAACGAGATCACAAAGAATAAACACAATAGAGAATGATAGGCATAATAAGAATAGCTCAACATGGGAGAAAACCCGAGTCAATAATTCCAAGTAAGGATGGGGTAACTATGATAAAGGATAACTAACTTCACTTAGGGTGGACCAATCACGAAAGAGATACAATGTCACGACCCAGAATCCTACTCAGGTCGTGATGGCGCCCGACAGCGGGGTCAGGCAAGCCAGTACTAATTTTTCTAAGGTTCCTTTATTGTATGATTACACGTATCAACATATGCCAAGTCCTAAAGCTTTAAAACATTTAACAAAAGGGGAGTAAATCGCTAGTTTTAACCAAAACAGCCGGAAAGAGGAGTGACCCAATGTACAAAAATATATATATACATGCCAAAATCCCAAAGTAACTACTACGTGTGTGCCGGGAACTAGTGTCACGAGTGGTACGGGCATACTAACAGGATATACAAAAGATATAATATACAGTCCCACTGTCTGAATGAAATAGACGGGAAAAGCAATCAAAAGGAACTCCATGGTGCTTCCTAAGATCATCATAAGAAGCAGCTCACCGTGAAGTCGGGTCCACTATATTCAGTATCTAGCTTCGGTTTGATAACCAGATGCACCAGTCTCAGAACCTGTACAATTAAGTACAGAAGTGCATCATGAGTACATAAATAAATATGTACCTAGTGAGTATCCTGTCTAATCTCGAAGAAGTAGTGACGAGAGATCGACTTGACACTCACTAAGGTCGAACAATAAAATATAACATGATATGATGAAAGTAGTAGGCATGTAAGATAGTGAGCAACAAATATATAAGACACAAAAATCCAAGTAAATGCTAAGAATGGATAAACAATTACTGCTTCATTTTCCGCCAAATATATGTCAAATTAATACCCACGAAAAAATGTGTAACAATTTATCATGCGCACACAAAATAAGGACAACCGGCCAGAGTCATAAAAATAATATCTATGCACTGCCGAGGATCAAACGGCCCGAACCACAAGTGCATCATGCCATAACTATATATGCGCACTGCCGAGGATCGAACGACCCGAACCATAAGTGCATCTTTCAAATTAATCATATATGTGCACTGCCGAGGGTCGAACGACTCGAACCATAAGTGCACCTTTCAATTCGCTGTGGCGTACGGCCCGCTCCCATGAGAGTGGGGGAAATCACACCCCGCTCGTGGAATGTAAATTGCGAAGCGGTCACATGCACACACAGTATTCTTTAAATTTACTTTCCATAAACAATTCCTTCCAATTACCCAAATCCATAAATCTCAGGGAAACAATATTACTATATACAGGAATTCATAACATATACCACAATACAAGGATGAATATGAGGCATGATGTGGGCCTAACTACCCAGACATAACAAAGATAGCCGCTACGCACGGACTCTCGTCACTTGGTACGTACGTAGCCCCCAAAACAATTACACATAGCACTTAAATCACCTATGGGGACAATTCCCTCTTACAAGGTTAGAAAGGAAACTCACCTCGTGTCAAATCTACTTCCCGGACCAAGAACGCGCCCGAAACTCTGAACTCTACACCCGAGGGCTCGAAACTAGCTAAATGTTATACAAATATATAAATTCATGCTCAAAGTATAGAAAGTCTCCTACTTATTTAGAAATTTCACCATTCTTGAAGAAATCCCAAAATTCACCCCGGGGCCCGCATGTTCGGATTCCGAAAATTCTCGGAGGAATCACTCACCCATAGCCTAAGGATTGTTAATATATGATTTTTACTTGATTCCATAGCACATTATTGGGTAATTCATCAACTCTTCACAAGCCCTAGGTCATTACTCAAATCTTGATTTTTCACTAATTTAGAAGGTTATTTTATCTAGAATTCATGAATTAAATTAACTTTAGGGTGGAATTAACTTACCTTACAGTGGTTGGGTCGTGGAGTCCTTATCTAAAGCTCTCAAGGTGTTTTAATGGAGGAAAAAATGAACTAAAAGATGAAGAATCCCGTTTTAAAAGAACATTCTGCCTATAGTGTTTTCGCACCTGCGGCTCAAGGACCGCACCTGCGGTCTCGCACCTACGAACAAAGGCTTGCACCTGCGGAACTGGATGAGGAGGGCTGGGCCCGCACCTGCGGAGAGGAGACCGCACCTGCGGCTCCGCTCCCGCGGAACTTGGTCCGCACCTACGAGAAAGGGGCTGGCCACTGTGTTTCGCACCTGTGAGGCTGGGACCGCAGGAGCGGTTTCGCACCTGCGGTCACACCGGATCAAGTGCACCAGCTGCATTTTTAGCTGGTTTTTGGCATCGTTTAGTGCCCGAGGGGCACCTGGGCCCACCCGAATCCCCGTCCAAATATACCAACAAGTCCCAAATCATAATACGGGCTCGCTCGAGCCTTCGAAACACTCAAAACAACGCTAAAACTCAAAATCACCCTTCAAAACCTCTAGAATCAAAACTTAAGAACTTGAAGTTCTTGAATTCGATATCAATGCGCCGAACCGACCTATACTAATCAGAATAACACCAAATTTTGCAGACAAGTGATAAATGACATAGCGGAACTATTCCCGGTCTCGGAATCCCGTTCGAAACTCGATAACATAAAATCACGTTCCACACCAAATTCCAAACTTAAGGAAATTCTTATTTCGGTATTGGGCGCTGAAACGCTCCCGGGTCATCCAAAACCCATTCTGAACATACGCCCAAGTTCGGAATCATCATACGAAGCTATCGGAACCGTCGAAACTCGATTCCGAGGTCGTTTGCTCAAAATATTACCGAAGTCAAACTTGGCCAAAAAGGCCAACCTTAAGGAACCAAGTGTTCCTATATCACTCTAAACACCCCAGAATCCGGAGCCACCCATCCCCGTAAGTCACAAATCATGATAAGCCGCTACGGGAAGTTTCATTTAGGGGAACGGGGTCCAAATACGCAAAATGACCGGTCGGGTCGTTACATTCCCCTTCGTTCTCTTAAACAAACATTCGTCCTCGAACGAGTCTAGAATCGTACCTGAAGTGCTGAATAGATGTGGATATCTGCTTCGCATGTCCTCCTCGGACTCCTAAGTTGCCTCCTCGACAGGCTGGCCCTTCCACTGGACCTTCACGGCAGAAACTCTCTTGGATCTCAACTGGCGGTCCTGTCTATCAATAATAGCAACTGGCTCATCCTCGTAGCCCAACTTCTCATCCAACTGAATAGTGCTGAAATCAACCACGTGAGAGAATTTGGCGTGGTATCTCCGGAGCATGGATACATGAAAGACCGGATGAACTTTCGATAGACCTGGAGGCAAGGCTAGCTCATATGCAACCTCCCCTACTCGCCTCAACACCTCGAAAGGACCTATAAACCTTGGGCTCAGCTTGCCCTTCTTCCCAAATCTCATAATGCCCTTCATCGGCGAAACCTTCAGCAGAACCTTATCTCCCTCCATAAATGCTATATCATGCGCCCTCTGATCCGTGTAACTCTTCTGTCTGGACTGAGCTTCACAAAGCCTCTCCTGGATTAACTTCACCCTCTCCAACGAATCTCTCACCAGATCGGTGCCATATAACTTAGCATCGCCAGGCTCAAACTACCCAATAGGAGAACGACATCGCCAACCATACAAAGCCTCAAATGGATCCATTTCGATGCTGGACTGGTAACTATTATTGTACGCAAACTCAGAACTGGTCCCACTGACCTCCAACGTCAATCACACAGGACCTGCGCATATCCTCTAATATCTGTACTGTACGCTCCGACTGCCCATCAGTATGCGGGTGAAATGTTGTGCTGAGATCTATCTGAGTGCCCATCTCACTATGCAATGCTCTCCAGAAGTGCGAGGTGAACGGATGACCTCGATCTGATATAATGGACACCGTCACATCGTGCAACCGGACTATCTCCCGAATGTAGATCTGGGCTAACCTCTCAGAAGTATAAGTAGTAGCTACATGAATGAAATGCGCCGATTTGGTCAATCTATCCACAATGACCCAAACTGCATCCACATTCCGCAAAGTCCGAGGCAACCCAACCACGAAGTCCATAATGATGCGCTCCCACTTCCACTCAGGAATGGGCATCTGCTAAAATAGGCCTCCTGGCCTGTGATGCTCGTACTTAACATGTTGGCAATTAAGACACCTAGCCACGCACTCCACAATGTCCTTCTTCATCCGCCTCCACCAGAAATGCTGCTTTAGATCACGATACATCTTCATAGCACCAAGATGAACAGAATACCGAGAACTGTGGGCCTCTTCTAGAATCCTCTCCCTCAGGACATCAACATTAGGAACACATAAACAACCCTGGAGCCTCAGAACACGATCTTCGCCCAAAGTGACCTCCTTGGCACTACCCTGAACCACTGTCTCCCGAAGCTCTTCTAAGCATGGAACATCAAACTGCCGAGCCTTAATCTCCCCCAATAATGAAGACTGAGCAACCACATGTGCAAGAACTCGACGAGGCTCTAAAAGGTCTAATCTCACCAGGCGATTAGCCAAGGGCTGAATGTCCAAGGCTAGAGGTCTCTACTCTGCTGCAATGTAAGCCAAGCTACCCATACTCTCCGCCTTCCTGCGCAAAGCATCTGCTACCACGTTTGCCTTTCCCGGATGATAAAGAATGGTGATTTCATAATCCTTTAGCAATTCAAGCCACCTGCGCTGCCTCAAATTAAGATCCCTCTATTTGAACAAGTGTTGCAAGCTGCGGTGATACGTATAAACCTCACAGGACACCCCATACAAGTAATGTCTCCAAATCTTAAGAGCATGAACAATCACCGCCAACTCCAAGTCGTGCACAGGATAATTCTTCTCATGAACCTTTAGCTGGCGTGAAACATAAGCAATAACTCTCCCTTACTGCATCAACACACACCCTAAGACAATGTGTGAAGCGTCGCAATACACAATATAAATCCCAGAACCAGAAGGCAATGTCAGAACTGGTGCCGAAGTCAGTGCTGTCTTGAGCTCCTGAAAGCTCGCCTCACACTCGTCGGACCATCGAAACGGGGTATTCTTCTGAGTCAATCTAGTCAATGGAGCTGCAATAAAAGATAACCTCTCCACAAATCGGCGATAATAACCTGCTAGACCCAAGAAGCTCCTGATCTCTATAGCTGAAGTAAGACGCGACCAACTCTGAACTGTCTCAACCTTCTGAGGATCAACCTTGATACCCTCTCTGGATACCACATGCCCCAAGAATGCCACGGAATCTAACCAAAACTCACACTTGGAGAACATAGCGTATAGCTTCTGTTCCTGCAAGGTCTGGAGCACCACTCTCAGATTCTGCTCGTGCTCACCCAGGCTCCGTGAGTAAATCAAGATGTCATCAATGAAGACAATGACAGAGGAATCAATATACGACCAGAATACCCTATTCATCAAGTCTATGAATGCTGTTGGGGAATTAGTCAAACCAAAAGACATCACCAGGAACTCATAATGGCCATATCTAATACGAAATGCAGTCTTTGGAACATCTGAGGCCCCAATCTTCAACTGATGATAACCCGATCTCAAATCAATCTTAGAAAAGCCTCGAGCACCCTACAATTGATCAAAAAAATCATCGATGCGCGGTAGAGGATACACTCAGCCTGATGAACCCCATAGCCAATGACTCCTTAAGCTGCTCCTTCAACTCCTTAGGAGCCATACGGTATGGGGGAATGGAAATGGGCTGAGTGTCTGGAGCTAAATCAATATAGAAATCAATATCATGATCCGAAGGCATGCTTGGAAGGTCTGAAGGAAATACATCAGCAAACTCTCGAACAACTGGCACTAAATCGATCGTTGGGGACTCGACAGTGGTGTCCCGCGCATAAGCAATGTAAGCCAGACAACCCTTCTCGACCATATGTCGAGCCTTTAGAAATGAGATAACCCGACTGGCTGCACTAACTGAAGAACCTTTCCACTCTAGCCTAGGCGACTCGGGCATGGATAAAGTAACTGTCTTGGCATGGAAATCTAGCACGACATGATAAGGAGATAGCCAATCCATGCCTATTATAACCTCGAAATCCACAATGTCGAGCAATAGAAGGTCTGCTCTGGTCGCTAACCCACATAATGTAACCACACAGGACCGATAGACCCGATCTACCACCATAGAATCGCCCACAAGAGTGGACACATATATAGGAGAACCCAAGGACTCACGAGGAACATCTAGAAAATGAGCAAATAGGGCTAAAACATATGAATAAGTGGATCCTTGATCAAATAATATTGAAACCTCTCTACCACATACTGAGATAATACATGTGATCACGGCGTCTGAGACCACTGCATCTGATCTGGCCGATATGGCATAGAACCTAGCTGGAGCACCCGTAGACTGAGCTCCACCAGAGTGAACATGAGCTGACTGACCTCCCCCTGACTGGCCTCCACCTCTGGGACGACCCATGCCGACATGTCCTCCACCTCTAGGTGGCCAGACTGCTGGTGCTGGACCCATGGGCTGGTAACTCTGCTGCACTGCCTTGCCCTGATATCAAGGACAATGCCTCTTCAGATGAACTGGCTCCCCACACTCGTAACAACCTCCAGGTACCATAGCCTGCTGCCCCGAAGAAGAAGAACCCAGAATGGCCGGGTAGCGATGTGGACCCTCTGGCACAACACTGAAGTAAGAACTGGAGGATCTCTGGTGACTGGAATAACCACTGGGCGAACTCTGAATAGCTGGAGGACGGTAGGAACGCTCTAGCATGGCACTGGACTGAGGCCTCACTGGAACACCTCGGGGAGGTGGTGGAGGTACTGAATATGTAGGTTTGTTGGGCTTACCACCCCCAAACTGACATCTACCCTAGCTGGGGCACCCCTGAAATCTCCGGAGAACGTAGCCCTCTTGTCCTACTGACCCTGCTCCCTACTCCTCGACCGATAACCTTCGATCCTGCAAGCAATCTCCACTACAAGCTGATAAGGAGTGCCCACCTCCATCTCTCGGGCCATGGTGGCTCTAATACCTGGCTACAACCCAGCCAAAAATCTCCGCACTCTCTCGGCATCAGTAGGTAGTATCATAAGTGCATGGCATGACAACTCTGAAAATCTGGCCTCATAATCTATCACGGACATCTGTCCATGCTCTAGCTGCTCAAACTGATACCGCAGCTCTTCCCTCTCAGAGGGTGGGATATATCTGTCTAGAAATAGCTGAATGAACTAACCCCAGGTGATAGGAGGAGAATCTGCTGGCCTACTCTGGATGTAAGACTGCCACCATCTGCGAGCTCTGCCCTCCAACTGGAAGGTAGTGAAGTCCACTCCATGGGACTCTAGTATCCTCATGTTGTATAGTCTGTCCCTGCACCGATCAATGAAATCCTGGGCATCCTCGCCTTGCTCACCCCCAAAGGTGGGAGGGTGATATCGAGTCCATCTATCCAATAACTTCTGTGGATCACCGTCTGTAGCTGGTCTGGGCTCAAGTGATGCTGCTACTGGCTGGAACCGACCCACGGGCAGCGTACCCGAGGTATGATGTAATGTTGCTGTCTAACCTGCAGCATGGGCAGTAGGGGTCTGGACTCCCCTTCCCGCCTTAGAAGTGGCAAAACCTGCTATGAATAAACCAACCTAAGACATGGAATCATACGGCCCATGACCTCCTGGAAGCATGGCACCGTCATGAAGTTCACTGGAGCAGGATCTGCTGGAGGCACTTTGTCCTGCTCCTCTATGATAGGATCCTCAGGTGGTGGGGCATCTGGAATAGCTCTGGGACGCCTCGTACCCTACCTCGGGCCAGTGCCCTCCCCAATCCTCTGCCACAGCCTCAGACATTAGGGGTAGCGACATCTCTCGCGACCAGAACATCGGATGCTCGCATCATCACAATCTGTGAGAGAATAGAAGAATGAGTTTTAGTACACCATTGACTGCACGATGGAATATGAATAAAGACAGTTTCCTAACACCCTATAGCCTCCTGAAGATAAGTACATATGTCTCCGTACCGATCCACAAGACTCTACTAGGCCTGCCCGTGACTCGTGAGACCTACGTGAACCTAGAGCTCTAATACCATGTTGTCACGACCCAGAATCCCACTCAGGTCGTGATGGCGCCTGACAACGGGGTCAGGCAAGCCCAACATTCATTTTTCTATGGTTCCATTCTTGTATGATTACACGTATCAACATATGCCAAGTCCAAAAGCTTTAAAACATTTAACAAAAGGGGAGTAAATCGCCAGTTTTAACCAAAAGCAGTCGGAAAGAGGCATGAGCCAATGTACAAAAATATATATATATATATATATACAGGCCGAAATCCCAAAGTAACTACTACGTGTGTGCCAGGAACTAGTGTCGCGAGTGGTACGGGCATACTAGCTGGATATACAAAATATAGAATATAAAGTCCCAATGTGTGAATGAAATAGACGGGAAAAGCAAGCAAAAGGAACTCCATGGTGCTGCCTAGGATCATCAGGAGAAGCAGCTCACTGGGAAGTCGGGTCCACTATATTCAGTATCTAGCTCCGGTCTGATAATCAGATGCATCAGCCTCAGAACCTGTACAACTAAGTACTAAAGTGCAGCATGAGTACATAAATACATATGTACCCAGTGAGTATCCCGTCTAATCTCTAAGAAGTAATGACGAGAGGTCGACTTGACACTCACTAAGGTCAAACAATAAAATATAACAGAATATGATGAAAGCAGTAGGCATGTAAGATAGTGAGCAGCAAATATATAAGACACAGAAATCCAAGTAAATGCTAAGAATCGATAAAAAATTACTGCTTAATTTTCCCCCAAATATCTGTCAAATTAATACCCACGAAAAAATGTGTAACAATTTATCATGCGCACACAAAATAAGGACA